>CAUYPK010036886.1:0-86856 GCA_963574355.1 Loris lydekkerianus | reverse complement strand
TCTCTTGCCTCAGCCTCCCAAGCAGCTGGGACTACAGGTGCCCACCACAACACTGAACTATTTTTTGTTGCAGCTGTCATTGTTGTCTAGCTGGTCCGGGTCAGGTTCAAACCCACTACCCTTGGTGTATGTGGCTGGCACCATTAATCACTGTGCTAAGGACATGGAACCTCTCTTCAGTCTTTATTGATTTGAATTGAAGAGGTTTTGCAGCCAACTCCCATATGGAAACTGTGTTTCCTTTCAGTCTTTTTTTTTTTTTTTTTTGAGACAGAGTCTCACTTTGTTTCCCTAAGCTAGAGTGCTCTCCTGTGCTTAAGGATTCCTCCTGCCCAGTACCTTGAGTACAGATACCCACCATAACACCCAGTTTGTTTGTTTGTTTGTTTTGAGACAGGGTGTCACTTTGTCACCCTGGGTGGAGTGCCATGGGATCATAATAGCTCACAGCAACCTCAGACTCCTGGGTTTACCCAATCCTCTCACCTCACTCTCCCAAGTACCTGGGACTATAGGCATGCACCATTATACCCGGCTAGTTTTTGTTCTATTTTTTTAGTGAAGATGGGGATCTCACTCTTGCTCAGCCTGGTCTCAGACTCCTGAGATCAAACAGTTGCACCCACCTTGGCCTTTCATAGTGCTAAGATTATAGGCATGAGCCAGCATGCCAGGCCATTTTATTGTTCTTAATACTTATTGTTGTCAACCCTGTGGACGGAATTTAGAAACACTATTTCAGGTGGTCTGTTGGTCATATGATAAAGTGTTCATGGGCCCATGTAGTTGAATTGATAACTTTGTTTTCCAGCCATCATCTTCTCTGGGTTCAGTGAAAGTATTACTGTTACCTTAGTGAGATTTGCATACGGAAACACAGTTATCTTGTCAAAGAGGTTTATGTATAGATTTACAGCAAAAGTCAAATTATTGAGACTAACTTCATTTATGAGATGAAAAAGTAAGATAATCTTGAGGTAACCAGGTACCCTGAATATGTATCAGATATAGCCCAGTGAAATATAATAGTGTTGGTACTGTACTAGGTGTTGAAATCTTCATATAAGGTAAAGAAGAAAGATGGTTTCAGGGCTAAGAAAATTTTAACCTTTACAAGAAAGAGTTCTGTATATCTGAGCAAGAATTAAATTGAGGCTCGGCACCTGTAGTTCAGTGGTTATGGTATTGGCCACATACACTGGGGCTGGCGGGTTCAAATCCACCCTGAGCCTGCTGAACAACAATGACAACAACAACAACAAAAATAGCCGGTCATTGTGGCAGGCGCCTGTAGTCCCAGCTACTCAGGAGGCTGAGGCAAGAGAATCCCTTAAACCTAAGAGTTTGAGGTTGCTCTAAGCTGTGATGCCACCACACTCTACCAAGGGCAACATAGTGAAACTGTCTCAAAAAAATAAAAAAAAATTAAATTGAAATACTATGTTCAGAGTAATGTAGAAGAGACAGGAAAATAGTTATATCAATGGAGTAAAAAAAAGTGTAGAAATGAGAGATTTTTTTTTTTTTCCTTTTGAGACAGAGTCTCACTATGTTACCCTCAATATATTGAGTGCTGTGCTGTTGAAGCTCACAGCAACCTCACACTCTTGGACTTAAGCTATCCTCTTGCCTCAGCCTTCCAAGTAGCTGGGACTACAAGTGCCTGCCACAGTGCCCAGCTATTTTTTTGTACTGTAGTTGTCATTGTTTAGCAGGCCCGGGCCAGCCTCAAACCCACCAGCCCCAGTGTATGTGGCTGGTGTGCCAGAACCACTGAGCTATGGGTGCCAAGCCAGTACCCGGCTATTTTTAGAGACGAGATCTCCTTCTTGCTTAGGCTAGTCTCCAACTCTTGAGCTCAGAAGATCCACCTGCCTCAGCCTCCCAAAGTGTAGGTGGGACTACAGGCATAAGCCATCTCGCCCAGCCCTACAAATGAGAAAATTTTTAAAGAGGTCAAAAATTAGCAGAATGAATTCTAGCCAAGGACCTAGAATTTGGCCAGAAGACATTAGTTTGCTTAATCTTCTTTGTCACCCCTGGCAGAGTACTGTGACGATCATCGCTCACAGCAAGTTCAGACTCATGGGGCTCAAGTAATTCTCTTGCCTCAGCCTCCCTGAGTAGGTGGGACTACAGGCGCCTGCCACAGTGCCTGGCTATTTTTATTTGTTTTTCTTTATTTATTTGAGACAGAGTTTCACTCCGCAGCCCTTGGTAGAGTGCCGCGGTGTCACAGTTCATAGCAACCTCAAACTCTTGGGCTTAAGCGATTCTCTTACCTCAGCTTCCCACATTGCTGGGATTACAGGCATTTGCCACAACACCGGCTAGTTTTTTGTTGTAGTTGTCATTGTTGTTTTTGTAGGCCCTGGCCTGGTTCGAGCCCGACAGCACCCATGTATATGGCCAGCACCCTACCCACAGAGCTACTGTACTGGTGCTGAGTCTGCCTGGATATTTTTAGAGGCAGGTCTCACTCTTGCTGAGGCTTATCTCAAACCTGTGAGGTCAGACAATGCACCTCCCTCCGCCTCAGTCTCCCAGAGTGCTAGGATTACAGGTGTGAGCCACCACACTCAGCCTAGTTTACTTATACTTAATCTCTGATAATTTAATTTTGTAAAAGATAAGGCAAGGTTTCACTAAGTTTTCTCAGGCTGGTCTTACTCTGGCACTTAAGTAGTCCTCTTGCCTCAACCTCCCAAGTAGCTGGGACTACAAGCACCAGTCTCTGCACCTGGCACTTTGCTTAATTTTGACATTTGTTCTCTAGTCTGTGGTTTTGTTTTGTTTTGTTGTTTTGTTTTTTTTTTCTCATTTTACAAAAGAAAATGTTTTGTTTTGTTTGAGACAGAGTCTCAAGCTGTTGCCCTGGGTAGAGTGCCGTGGCATCACAGCTCACAGCAACCTCCAACCCCTGAGCTTAAGTGATTCTCTTGCCTCAGCTTCCAACGTAGCTGGGACTACAGGCGCCCGCCACAACACCTGGCTATTTCTTGGTTGTACTGGTCATTGTTGTTTGGCAGGCTGGGGCTGGATGCCAGCCCTGGTGTATGTGGCTTGAGCTATTGGCACCGAGCTGAAAGTGTCTTTTAAATTTGGTATGGCTAGAAAATAATAAAACTGATCCTTATGCAGTAAGGAGCGCAATTGTCTGATTTTATTACTTTCACCTAGTCCATATTCTGTTTCCAAAATATCCCACACATAATATATCCTCTTCCAATATGGTCTGGGCTCTGGCAATGTTCATGATCTCTTTTCGAGGAGAGAAAAACCCTTCTCCCTTACTTGTTTTAGAAATAGATACAAAAGGAAAAGCGAGGCATTTTCAGTCATTCTGGCATGACATCAGTTCTCTTTTGTTTTATGCAGTAAAAAAAGAGTCTTGCCCTAATTTGGTATTGGTCCTGCTTTTTACATGGGAAGAGTAGGAACCTTAGACTACAGTTTTACTGATTTTTCATTAAAGTGTGTTAAGTACATAATGTTCTTGGATTTTCTTTTTTGTTTTATTTATTTATTTAGCCAGCCTGGGTGTAGTGTCATGATGTCTTAGCTCACAGCCACCTCAAATTTTTGGACTCAAGTGATCCTCTTACCTAAGTTTCCCAAGTAGGTGGGACTACAGGCGCCTGCCATACCACCTGGATAATTTTTCTATTTTTAGTGGAGATGAGTTCTAACTTTTACCCAGGCTGGTCGTGAACTTCTGAGCTCAAGCAGTCACCCACCTTGGCCTCCCATGTTTTCTTTTTTTTAAATAGGAGTTTTCATGAGGATTTGCATGTTCCTCTAGCTGACCAATATATTAAACTTAGTGACAGGGTCATCTTGGAGACACTTACTTCCAATCGATTAATTAGAAGGTAACTGGAGATTTGCAGCAAAAAATAAAAATTGAAAAATCTAAAGCTATTTTAATTTTACTCTCTACCAATAGAGTTTTCATTTTATGTCTTCTCTCGCATGACATTGTAATAGCTGTAATCATCCTTTTTCTTTTCTTCTGTAGCATTACCAGGAGTATGACAAGGGCGAGGTATGTTGGAACTGATTTCTAACCATGAACGCCTTTCCCTGGCAAGTTATTATTGCTATTTGGGCCTCTTTAGGAGCAAAGTCAAGCAGTCAGTTTCCCTTTCATCTCAGTGAGTGTTGGCATGTGGGGTGGCCACCAGTTTGGACAGTTCTATTTAAAGCCATCAAGATCTCTCTTCTTTGATTTTGTTTTCCAGGAGTTGGGACCTACAAATGGACAGAAAGAAGTCTCATCTTGCTTTGACCGGGTTATCAAGGAGGTAAGAGAGAAATCAAGTCCTGCGCTATTCACCTCGATCAAACTGCCTTGCAGCAACTGTGGAATCAGGATTATCAGGCCTGTTATTTTCAGTGTCTCCCTAAATGAAATTGAGCCCTCTCTTTATTGGGCTTAACTATATGTATAACATTAAAAAAGAGAGAGAAGAGTAGTTCTTAATGTTCAGAACGGATGGATTTCAGGGAAACTCATTTTTCCCATTGATTTCCATCTTTAAAATTGAAAAGGTTTCTACTGAAAATTTTGAATAGTATTGAATACCTTAGACATGGAAGTATTAAATTGCGATTGGGCCCTTTGTGTGTTGGATATTATCTGTCCAGAAGTGCTTTTACAACGTTATTCTAAATGTTCCTCATCACCCATTTCCCTCCCCATCTTCTGCCATTGGCATGTCTTTTGTGCCTTGCTTTCAGAGCTCTTTTATTTCTTAGTCTTCACCTTGTCTAATTGTCATCAGTGAAGACATAATTTTCCAAGAAATGGGGCGGCATCTGTGGCTCAGTGAGTAGGGCGCCGGCCCCATATACTGAGGGTGTGGGTTCAAACCAAGCCCCGGCCAAATTGTAACAAAAAATAGCCATGCATTGTGGCGGGCGCCTGTAGTCCCAGCTACTTGTGAGGCTGAGGCAAGAGAATCGCGGAAGCCCAGAAGCTGGAGGTTGCTGTGAGCTGTGATGTTATAGCACTCTATTGAGAGGGATAAAGTGAGACTTTGTCTCTAAAAAAAAAAAATTTCCAAGAAATGGTACTCTCTAAAATATAACATTCCAAAACATTACTAGGCATGAGATAAATTTTCTCTGTTTTCTATACTTTTCCATAAAGTAAGTTTGTATAAAAGGGATATGGCTGGGTGCGGTGGCACATGCCTGTAGTCCCAACTATTCAGGAGGCTGAGGCTGGAGGATCACTGAGTCCAGAGAATCGCTGAGTTCAGAATTCTGGGCTATAGTACACTATGCTGATTGGGTGTCCACACTAAGTTCCGCATCAATAGGGTAACCTCCTGGGAATGGGGTGGGGGGTCAGAAACAGAGCAGGTCAAAACTCCTGTGCTGATATCAGAAGTGAGATTGTGCCTATGAATAACCATCGCACTCCAGCCTGAATAGCATGGCAAGACCCTGTCTATAAAAATAAATAAATAAATAAAAGCAGGGATATATGTATTGATATGCGTGTAGGCTTTTTTTGTTTGTTTGTTTGTTTGGTTGGTTGGTTGGTTTGGTTTTGCCAGAGTTTCACTCTTGCCCAAGCTAGAGTACAGTGGAATAAGCCTATCTCACAGAAACCTCCACTCCTGCGCTCAAGTGATCCTCTTGCGTCAGCCTCTTTAGTAGATGGGCTATAGGGACCTACACTACACCCAGCTAATTTGTCTTTTTAGTAGAGACAGGTCTCACTGTTGTTCTGGCTGGTCTTTAACTCCTGCGTTCAAGTGATCTTCCCACCTCGGCCTCCCAGAGTGCTACGATGACAGGTGAAGCCACTGCACCTGGCCTGCATTTAGCATTTTCTTTTTATTTATTTATTTTATTTTTATTTATTTTTTTTTTTTGAGGCAGAGTCTCAAGCTATCACCCTGGGTAGAGTATCATGGTGTCATAGCTCACAGCAACCTCCAACTCTTGGGCTCAAATGATCCTCTTGCCCCAGTTTCTCTATTTTTTTAGTGGAGACGGGGATCTCACTCTTGCTCAGGCTGATCTCAAACTCGTGAGCTCAGGCAATTTACCCGCCTCAGCCTCCCAGAATGCTGGGATTACAGGCATGAGCCACCATGCCCTGCCCAAGCTTTTAGCATTTTCTTAACTTCAGTTAGCCCATCCATCCTGTCCCACAGGATCTTCTCAGAATTGTGGTTGGAAGAGGGTTGTGGGGTATTTTCATTAAGTGACTGAAGATAATATTTAAATGCGAAAGCAAATGACAGTCCTATTATTAATACACTTGCAATCCCAGGCCTTCCAGGATTATAATCATATTTTCTTTATTACTTTATTATAGAGTGCTAGACTAGCATGATAAATTAGGATAAACTCAGCAGCTTTATAATACTGCACAGTCATGGAGCTGTGTTTACAAAACAAAGTTGTTCTCTTCTTCCCGAAATGTTGGTGCAGTTTAAATGGAACCTGATGTTTGTCTAGCAGAGATAGTTTTTCTTCAAAATCACTTGCAATAAGAGCAACTTTATAATCTCAATACAAGCATCATAGCCAACCTGGTGATTGTTAGTTACCCTCCTTGTTTCCTTGCATTTTTCCTCTTATCTATAAAATTGAGAAAATAACAGAAGTCCACTTTGCAGAGAAATTTTGGGAACTATGATGGAACATTGAAATCTGTGAGTGCTGGGCGGTGCCTGTGGCTCGAGGAGTAGGGTGCCAACCCCATATACCAGAGGTGGTGGGTTGGTAAAAAAAAAAAAAGAGAGAGAGAGAGAGAGAGAGATCCATGAGTGAAAGGGATGATAGAATGACAGTGTGTATTTTATCAGACCCCATTCTAGCTACTCTTCCTGACTCCAGGATGGGCATGCTGTATTGCTCACTTTTTTTATCCTGTAACACAATATCCACCCACATTACTTCTCACAGGAGTTTGAGTGTCATTTATTTAGATTTCAGAAATGTGTGTTGATTGTTTCTAGACTACTCGAGAGATGATTGCTCGGTCTGCTGCTACCCTCATCACACATCCCTTCCACGGTATGTTTTCAGTTGACAACTGAAATCTGATTTCCTGTCTTTCTTTTATGATTTGCTCTCTCCCGGCCAAGGACTTAGGTTGAATGGGAGTTGACTAAAGTGCCTTGTGCCTATGTGACTTTTGTTGGCTTGTTTATTTTGTTTTGGCTTTTATCAAATCTATCTGATAAAAGTTTAATCTATTAGACAGATTTGATAAAATCTTTTTTGATCAGGGCTGTTAAACTACCATGCCTGGCTAAATTTTATTTTATTTTTTGTAGATCCAGGGCCTTGCTCTTGCCCAGGCTGGTCTCTGTCTCCTGGGCTCACGCAGTCCTCCCGCCTCAGCCTCCCAAAGTGTTGGGATTACAGGCATAAATCACTGCACTGGGCCTCAATATAGTTCTAAAATTGTTTTTCTCTGTGTTTCACAGTAATCACTCTGAGGTCTATGGTACAATTCATTGGCAGAGAATCCAAGTACTGGTAAGTATTTTCGTTTTCAAGTGCTTGAACAGTTCTATAGCAGGCAAAGTATTGGAGTAATACTACTTGATATTTTTATGATAACCTCAGAGTTTATAGAATTTAAATAAAAATGTGTATCTCTTTTATCATTTAATCTGCACAAGAACCAGTAATATTGGAGAAGACAGGCCCAGGCAGGTTTGGGAACCTACCCAGGATCTCAGAGAACTTTGCAGAGCCACTGAACCCAGATGCATCCTGACTCCATATTTCTTCAGCCTTCACTTTATCTCTAAATTTAATTTACCCTTGTCTTTGCTGAGAGAGAAGGTGGTAGACAAGTGTAAGGGAAGGGGGTTATAATTTGACCTTGTCCAAAGTGGTAATTGAAATTATTTTATTCATAGCTTCAAAATAATCTTAATGTGTTTTACCTTTCCTTCTCATATACCTAGTGGACTTTGTGACTCCATAGTAACCATCTATCGAGAAGAGGGCATCCTAGGATTTTTTGCGTGAGTAAACATTGACTTGTGTGTAAGGGATATTTGTATGAGTGTTTAATTCCTAAAGAAAATATATATTCCTTGCGTTTGTTTCATGTTAAGCTCTATTTAGGCCTTTTCTGTCTTAAATTCTCTTGCAAAGATCCCAAACCTTTGCTTCTAGATATTTAAAACATTTAAAATGAGAAATTTCTTTTGTTGTTTTTGTTTTTTGGGGGATTTTTTTCTTTTTGAGACACAGTTCCACTATGTTGCCCTCAGTAGAGTGCTATGGCATCACAGCTCACAGCAACCTCAAACTCTTGGGCTTAAGTGATTCTCTTGCCTCAGCCTTGCAAGTAGCTGAAACTACAGGCACCTGCCACAACGCCCAGCTATTTTTTTGTTGCAGTTGTCATTGTTGCCTTAGCTGCCCCAGGCTGGGTTTAAACCCGCCAGCCTCCATGTGTGTGGCTGGTGCCCTACCCATTGAACTACAGATGCCACCCACAGGCTGCTCTTGAACCTGTGAGCTCAAGCTGTCCACCCACCTCGGCCTCCCAGAATGCTAGGAATGAGCCACTGTGCCTGGCCTAGAATTTGTTTTTTTAACATGTACATTAATTCCAAGTTTTTACCCTTGTAGTAATCTCCCAATTATGTACAGTAAATAAAAGGAAGAAAATTAATTTTTTTAAAAATAGGAAAATAATTTTATTTTTTTTGAGGCAGAGTCTCACTTTGTCAGCCTCAGTGGAGTGCCATGGCGTCACAACTTACAGCAACCTCAAACTCTTGGGTTTAAGCGATTCTCTTGCCTCAGCCCCCCAAGTAGCTAGGACTACAGGCACCTGCCACAATGCCCAGCTATTTTTTGGTTGTAGTTGTCATTTGGCTGGCTGCGGCTGGATTTGAACCCTCCAGCTGTGGTGTATGTAGCTGCACCCTAGCCGCTGAGCTACAAGCGCCAAGCCAGAAATTTTTTTTTTTTAAAAAGAGACAGAAAGTCTTACTTTCTTACTCCAGGCTGGAGTAATAGTGGCATGATCATAGCTGACTGTAGCCTGGAATTCCTGGGCTCAACCTATCATTGTGCTTCAGCCTCCTACCTAGTCCTAGTTCTTCACCTACTTCCTGCCTCCTAGTTAAGTAGCTAGGATCATAGGTGCTCACCACAATGCCTGGGGTTTTTCTGTAGATACGGAGTCTCTATGTTGCCCAAGCTGCTCTCCAACTCTTGGCCTGGAGCAATCCTATTGCCTCTCCCTTCCAAAGTGCTGGGATTATAGGTGTGAGCTGCAACACCCAGCTGGGAAAATCATCTTAACATGTATTTTTTTTTAATTTTCAGAATGTTTCCACAAACATGATTTTGAGTATCGTAAGTACTCTGGGAGAGCCAGGCGCACTGGTGCATGCCCAGTAGTCCAGTTACTCAGGAAGCCGATGCAGGAGGATGGCTTGAGCCCAGGAGTTTGAGGTTATAGTGTGCTATGATCGCACATGTGAATAGTCACTACATTCCAGACTGCACATAGGCATTTTTAGAGACTGTGTCTCTTAAAAAATAAATAAATACTCTGGGAGGCAGGCTGGATAGCTATTACCTGTCTCTAAAATTTTAGAGATTAAAAACCGGTGGTGCTTAGGTGGGGTAATGTTCTTCCCACTATGCCATGTTGCCTCACCTAGTCACTCACATGCTAGAACCATGTCTTTGGTGCTTCTCTTCTATACTTGTGCTCGGACCACTCTTACTTTGTAGTTTTTCTCATCTTTTTGCCCTGCCAAATGTTAATATTGGATAGTTGAAGAAACCCGTAGTTAATTCCCTTCTCCGAGGTGTCTCATAAACATTTTGCCTTGTTGCTTATAGTTATTAATGGTGAAATGAGGCATTAGCCATAGTTCAAAGGGGTATAGCTGCCCTGCATTTTAGGTGACAGAAGTCATTAGAAATCATCCTTGACTGTGGCTGTGTTAACTAGAATGAACTAGGAATGAGGGCTAGATTCTGGCGTTTGAGATCTCTTTCTATTCCCTAAAATGTTTTGAAATCTTTTAATTTCTTGAGAAGTATTTATATTGAGTAGATTATCTTTTTACTGATCACATTTTTTATTATTTTTATTGTTTCTTCACGTAGGGGTCTTGTTCCTCGCCTCCTAGGTGACATCATTTCTTTGTGGCTCTGTAACTCACTGGCCTACCTCGTCAATACCTATGCACTGGACAGTGGGGTAGGTTGTGACCTTGGTGAGGTGTGCTGATGCTGGCTTTTTGTATTCACTTGGCTGCTAGGTTAGCATTTAAGTAAGTGACAGTTTGCCAGACTGAGCATTATGTAGCTAAAACTTAGTCAAATTTTCAAAGGCTAGTATAGGTGGAATGACCTGTACTGTAGAGAGATGTACCCAGAAAGTCCTTGAGGTATAGATAGAGAGATTTAGCCCTGTGATAGTTCAGGGCTTTAAGGAGATCACTTCTTTATTGACAAGTAGTCTTGGAGGACATGATGAAGCAGAGACAGCTTTATGGTATGTCTGAGGCTTTTCTTTTAATATGGAGTATTAAGGAGGCTCCCATATTGGGCTTTCTAGAAACCTCAGACTGAGAGGTTTTGAGAATCAGCCTTATCTAGAAGTTGTCTGTCCTATCTTAGCAGTTGTGGGGTCTCTTTATAGATAGCTCCATGACATGATGAAAAACTGAATGCACGAAGGTATATGACTAGTGAATCTCAGTCTTTTTTATTTTTTTATTTTCTGTTGCCCCAGGCTAGAATAGTACAGTGGCTTCAGCCTAGCTCACAGCACCTCAAACTCCTGGGCTCAAGTGAGCTCCCTGCCTCAGCCTCTGAAGTAGCTGGGACTATAGGCGCCCACCACAACATCTGGTTAATTTTTCTACTTTTAATAGAAACAGGGTTTTGCTTTTGCTCAGGCTGGTCTTGAACTCCTGAGCGCAAGCAGTCCTCCCAATTCGGCCTCCCTAGAATGCTAGGATTACAGGCGTGCGTCCTGCACCCAGTCTAAATCTTCTTGAGTATAGAGAGCTTCTCCAAAGCATCTGGTACAAAGCTGTGATGCAGAGTTAATGACTTGTCCCTTGGATATAGTGTAAATATAGTTTTCTAAGGATTATATTTCTATGACTTGGGAAAAGTTTACCAATCTTCTTTTGTTTTTGAGATCCTGAGGCTATTACATTTGTTCCTCATATTAGACTAGCCTAATATGAATCTGTTAATGTCAAATCAGGTTGATCATTTTGATCACTGCCCCTTTTTTTCATAATCAGTATCTGTTGTGATTTTATCCTCAACGTTAATTTTCAAGCTGTTAAAGAAACTGATGATTTAGAGATAGAATATATTGATAAGAGTTGTGGGCAGTTAACTTAAGGCTCTTTTCCTGTTTTAGGTTTCCACCATGAATGAAATGAAGAGTTATTCCCAAGCTGTCACAGGAGTGAGTTTGTTGTTTTTTGTTTTTTGTTTAATTCTTTTAATCTCCTGGGAATAATGTTTTGTTTTTCTTTTAAATGTGGCCTGTGTCACCACTGCTTTAAGATAACCAGATATAAAAAAAAAAAAAAAAAAAAAGATAACCAGATATCTCACTGGGAAATCTCCCTCAAATATGTTAGTATTTGTCAAAGGTAAGAATGATTCAGAGGTCCTACTTCAGAGCAACAGTAGTAACAGCCTGTGTGGTTTGGTGCTAGTCAGCTTTTAAAGAGGTGTACTTTTTCTCCTAAATAATGTAGTTCAGTTTGATTTGAATGAAGACTCAGTCACAATGTTAAGAGAAGTCTTCTGACCTTTTGTTACAATCTTGATGTAGTGGTATGTTAAGAGGAAGATGTATTTCCATGCTCAAAAATGCACAACTTAGTCTTACGACTGAGAAAGTCAGCCCAGTGTTGGAGTGTTTGATAACAATGGCACCAGGCCCCTAAGGGAGAGAAAAGAAGAGAATGAAGGGGAGAAGGAATGACCTAGTAACACAACTATCTTTTTACCGTTTTACAGTTTTTTGCCAGTATGTTGACCTATCCCTTTGTGCTTGTCTCTAATCTTATGGCTGTAAACAACTGTGGGTAAGTACTTTTTATTTCTTTTTTTGTTTTTTGCAAGACAGAGTCCCACTATGTCACACTGGGTAGAGTGCTGTGGCATTACAGCTCACGGCAACCTGCAGCTCTTGGGCTTAAGCAATTCTCTTGCCTCAGCCTCCCGAGTAGCTGGGACTACAGGCGCCCACCACAACACCTGGCTATTCTTTGTTGCAGTTTGGCCGGGGCCGGGTTTGAACCCGCCACCCTCGTTGTATGGGGCCAGCACTCTACTCACTGAGCCATAGGTGCCAAGTCACCACTGTTTATATCCGTTGTCACATTTAGGTTCTTTGTCAATACCAATTAGTTTTCAAATCCCCTTTTCCTACTCTTTAATCATGTATTTGCTTCATTCTAGAGTTTCATCTGTTTATAAATGAAAAGCTGAAATGTTTTAGAAAATAAGATTGAACTTTATTCAGTGAAACCTAAATATAGTGAAGGAAATCCCTTTTAGATATTTGATCTTTCCCCTGTTCCCATATAATTTGTTTCATTAAAACTAATATTGTCGGCCAAGCACGGTGGCTCACACCTGTAATCCCCGCACTTGGGGGGCCTGAGGTGGGTGGATTGCCTAAGCTCACTGGTTCAAAACCAGCCTGAACCAGAGCAACACCTCATCTCTAAAAAATAGCCAGGCATTGTGGTAGATGCCTGTAGTCCCAGCTACTTGGCAGGCTGAGGCAAGAGAATTGCTTGAGCCCCAGAATTAGAGGTTGCTATTAGCTGTGACACTATGGCACTCTACCAAAGGCTACAAAGTGAGACTCTGTCTCAAAAAAAAAGAACAAAAAAAAAATAATAATACTGCCTGGGAGGCCAAGGCAGGTGGATTGCTTGAGCTCCCGAGTTGGAGACCAACCTGAGCAAAAAAAGCAAGACCCCATCTCTACTAAAAATACAAAAAAACTGAGGCAAGAGGATTGCTTGAGCCCAAGAGTTAGAGGTTGCTGTGAACTATGATGATGCCATGTCACTCTACCCAAGGCAATAGCTTGAGACTGTCTCAAAAGAGAAAAACTAGCCAGGTATCATGGCGTATGCCTGTAATCGCAGTTACTCAGGAGGCTGACGCGTGAGGATCATTTGAGCCCTAGAGTTGAGGTCACTGTGAGCTATGATGCCATGGCACTCCACCAAATGAGAGAGTGAGACTCTGTCTCAAAAAAAAAAAGGAAAAAAAAAACTAATATTGCGTCTGGGGGGAGCCTTCTACTGGAAAACTATTTTGATGGGCAGCGCCTGTGGCTCAACGGATAGGGCACCAGCCCCATGTGCCAGAGGTGGTGGGTTCAAACCTAGCCTGGGCCAAAAGCTGCAAAAAAAAAAAAGAAAGAAAAGAAAAAGAGAACTATTTTGATGAAGGTTTATCAAACTCTTGAGGGAATGTCTTATAAAGATTAACACAAATAGCTAATCTTTTCTGTTTCAGGCTTGCTGGTGGATCTCCTCCTTACTCCCCAATATATACTTCTTGGCTAGATTGCTGGTGCATGCTACAAAAGGAGGTATTTCTCTCTCTCTCTCTTGTCAATTTGGTTTTGGTCTTAGTTTTTTGTTGTTTTCTTAATTGTCTCTGGAATCCTACGTTAACTCTTGTTAAATGTAATGCTTAGAAATCATTGGCAGAGGTAATGAAGTGGGAATCCCTCAGTGTGATGGTCTAAAAGCCATGTGAGTGACCACATTCGAGTTACAAATAGGGTCCAGGGATAATTACCCTGGTTATTAAAATCATATATAGGCTTGGTTTCAGACTCTTTCTTTTTTTTTCCAAACTTTCTTTTGTTTAAATTCAGAATTTCCTTGTATATTCAAGTGTTTCTCTAGTATAGATGAGGAAATTGAAAATTGAGAAATTACTTATTTATGACAAATTGTCCATACTGCAATTTGTGGTTTGTTACTACTGTGATGTGCATAACCTGCAGCCAGAAAGTCTTGCTTGATCTAAGCACAGGTTTAAAAGAAAAATAATGCCCAGGAGCAATAGCATGCACCTGTGGTCCCAATTACTTGGGACCCCAAAGGAGAAGGATCACTTGAGCCCAAGAGTTTGAGGCAACTCATATCATTAAAATGACCATCAGTTCAAAGCTGTTTTTGAGTGGGCACCACTTTTTAAAGGATTGCATATGACAGTGTATACAGAAGCTCTTTGTGTTATGTTATAACATTAGTGATACATACGAGAAAGGCCTTTGTTCACAGAGCTCAGTGAACCCCAGTCTGAACTCTGAATGACAAGGTTTAAATGTCACTTGTGGCCATTTTTGTGCAGCATGCATATCCAGCAGACCCCTCTGCAAATCCAGACAAGAACACTTGAGTGATTTAATTTCAGTTCAAGCCTGCCATGCACATTCAGAGTTTCAATCTGAGTTTTACACTCTTGATTGGACAACTTCCTAGTGTGATCCCTGTTCAAAAGGAAAGATAGCCTTTCTTCCTCTACTTTCTTTCCTGTTAATAGAAAGAAAGCAGATAAAAACTGAATTAGGGTGTTAAACATACTTACATATGGAATAGTTGATCCTGTAGGTGGTTGAGACAATAGCAAATCTTGATTGGGCATTTACTATTTACCAGACATGATACTAAGAGATTTCCATGTATCAGCTCATGTAATTCTTAAAATAGCTGAATAAGAATAGGCACTTTAATCCCATTTTACATAAAAAGAAACTGAGACTTAGAGCAGTTTAGTGCCAGTTATGTAACCCAAGGCCACACAGCCTATACTGGGGAGAGTTGAGACTTACACCTCAGAATGTGTTCAATTATTACTTTAATTGTAAGATTTTATGAGTACTCCTTAGCAACCTGAAGATTTCATTAAAAAATAAATAAAAGCTAGCACTTAATGAGTGTTAAGCACTATTCTAAGTGCTTTACACATATTGAGTCATCTGATAACCCAGCCAGAAAGTAGCAAAGCCAGTATCCAAACTGGACAGTCTGAATAAGTAAGAAATTCTGGCCTTACCAGTGAAGAGAAGTTGTAGTTATCTAGTTCTGCAGTAGTCAACCTGTCAGAGGTTACAGATTTCTACTCTCTAGTGATCATCAGTTTTGCCCTGGTCCTTTAGGATGTGTCCCAAAAACATGTCCAGTTGGATCTCTCTGCTGATTTGGGTTGGCCAACCTCATCTTCATGCTAGACTTTATTTGTGTTTTGTTTTGTTTTTTTTTTCCAGGGAAATATGAGCCGAGGAAATAGCTTGTTTTTCCGGAAGGTCCCCTTTGGGAAGACTTATTGTTGTGACCTGAGAATGTTAATTTGAAGATGTGGGGCAGGGACAGTGACATTACTATAGTCCCAGACGCACAGAATTATGGGAGAGAATGTTGATTTCTATACAGTGTGGCACGCTTTTTTAATAATCATTTAATCTTGGGAAAATGGAGGTGTTTGGTGTCTGCCTTTTTTATTCTTTTTCCTACCACAACATAATTTTACCACTAATATGTCCTCTTTAGTTATTCCGAAATGGGACTCTTCCTCCAGATTCTCATTTTACTTAAATAGAAGAAAGTTGTATTTTCCTAAAGGTAGAGGTTGTCTTGTGATTTGGGTCTCAGTTTAAGGCTTCGTAAAATAAGAGTAGAATCCCAAGAAGAAAGAAATAATTTTATAAAACTTGAAGAAATTAATGAGGCAAACTATATAGGAGTTTATGAATGACCTTTCCTTGGATAGCTCGTAGAAATTCAACAGCATCCACCACAATCTGCCTCCCATTATATGCTTCTAAGCACATTTGGTTAATGTTGTCTCTCATACTTCAACAAAAGGACAATTCATTGCCACGTTACCCTAGAAAATCTCTATGGGAGGCGTCCACACCTTCAGTCTATTACTGCAGAATGGCAAAGTGTCAGCAGCAGTGAAGAAAAAGGATGATAAGAGAGAATAAGCAAGATTTGGAAAGGAAATATATAATGACTTTTTTTTTCCCCAGAAGTTCTTGTTACCACTTAAAAATACAAAAAGCAAATGCTGCAGCAGTAGCTCCCTTCTTAAAGAGCTAAGTCTTTGCCAAATTACATCATTATATGGTTCTAATTGTATATATAATCTTTTGTTCTTCAGTTTTTCATTTTGTTACCTTTTTATTATTTTTTTGGAGTTTTTTTTTTTTTTTGGCCAGGGCTGGGCTCGAACCCACCACCTTTAGCATATGGGGCTGACACTCTACTCCTTGAGCCACAGGCGCCACCCCTACCTTTTTATTATTGTTGCAGAAGGTGAGTAGTTTGTTTTGTATTCCTGATGACAGCCTTGGAAAGTATACTCATAATTCCACATCTGGTAATGTGGGCTGAAGTCTAGGGGGGGTCTTAGGATACTGACCACCTCTTATG
Organism: Loris lydekkerianus; assembly: GCA_963574355.1. Taxonomy (NCBI): domain Eukaryota; kingdom Metazoa; phylum Chordata; class Mammalia; order Primates; family Lorisidae; genus Loris; species Loris lydekkerianus. The sequence goes on along the minus strand of CAUYPK010036886.1, from coordinate 70,396 downwards.
TCGTACTCTCTGTTCGGTGTATTAGCACGTTTATAGGAGGGGGAATAAATCACTTCAGGAGGAAATAAAATTCAACTCAAGCATAAAGCTCCTATTTGCTCAGGCCCTTTAAAAGCAGGCTAAAATGCTCTAAAATGAGAAAGCCTATGGTTTCAATTATTTAACCCACTGAGATGCTACCAAATGAATAAGCACTTAATTTGCTGCTTCTGAGACTTCTCTGTCAAAGCTGCAGCACCCATAATAATAGATTAGAATGAGCGTAGAGGGTTCTCTTCCCTCGCCCAGGGTTTAGGAATACAACCTGAAGTTCATAGATAGCTTAGCTTGAAATGTCTTTTATCTCTCTTGTCTCAAAAAGTAATGTAAATTTTATATACTACTCTATATTATCTGCATTTGTTTTAATATAAAAATGTTTTGCATTGCCTACTTTTTTCTCCCCAAAAATCTTCAAGTAAAGATGATCTAGGAAAACATGGCATGTTTATCCTGTGGCTTCTGTGCACATACACGAGAAGCATGTCTGACTGTGATAACCAGTCTACCACCAGAGGGCGCCAAGACTTCGGTTTTCCCAGTGCAAGTTGGACTGCTGAGAAATTTCACCGAGGCCTGGGGTTGCTCAAAGTACTAGTCCAGCCATTTCAGTCTTGCTTCATCCAAACTGTAGGCCAAGTAGGGGTCATATATCTATGGTCCTCCGTAAGATTTTATTATAAACTTCTAACATAAAAGTCAGAAGTTAATTCAGGGTGGTTGTAACCAAGCTAAGTTGCAAGGGAATATTGCCTAGAGAGGGCTCAGTGCCTGTAGCACAGTGGTTACAACTGCCAGCCACTTAAACTGAGGGTGGCTGGTTTGAACCCAGCCCAGGCCAGCTGAACAACTACAACAAAAAAATAGCCAGGCATTGTGGCCGGCACCTATAGCCCCAGCTATTTAGGAGGCTGAGGCAAGAGAATTGCTTAAGCCCAAGAGTTTGAGTTTGCTTTGAGCTGTGATGCTACAGCACTCTACCCAGGGCAACATAGTGAGACTCTGTCTCAAAAAAAAAAAAAAAATATATATATATATATATATATTGCCTGGACAGTGTGATAATTGTTGGAACCTTGATTGAAGAAAAGAATGTGGGGTTTCCTGGAACTTTCGTGGCAATTATTAAAATGGCAGGGTAAAAAACAACCTTAGGATGAAAGAAACTTCAAACATAAACTCTGTCCTCCATCTTCTCACTGTTACCTACATATACCTCGGCTTTACTGTAATTTCCTATTCTACAAATGATCTCCTTTCCCTTTTCCCATTGAAATATTTCCTACACTGGCCAGGCACAATGGCTCATGCCTATAATCCTCACACTTGGGAGGCTGAGATAAGAGAATCGCTGGAGCCCAAGAGTTTGAGGTTGCTGTGAGCTATGACACCATGGCACTCTACCAAGGATGACAAAGGAAGATTCTGTCTCAAAAAGGCAAAAAAAGAAATATTTCCTATACTATATGACTTAGTTCTAGTCCTCAGTCTTTTCAATTGGAGGAGGGCTTTGCCTTCGAACTCCCCTTCCCTCATAGGATGTAATTATAGTACAGACTCAACTGGTAAAACAAATTACATCCAACACCAAGATCAAGTTTTACACAGCAGTGGCATTACCTCTCTGATTTGAAAATTTGTGGGGGGAAAAAGTGTGTGTATGTGTGTATATTCCACACATATACATATACCTTTAATACAGGCCCAGAGGGGCCAGGTGGGAACTCATCTGTAATCCTAGCACTTTGGGAGGCCCAGGAAGGAGAATAGCTTGAATTAGAGGGCCAACTAGTAGTAAATTAAGGTTGGTTACCAAGTATGGTAATCAGCATTTTTGGAAGCTGATGTAAGAGACCCACTCAAATCTAGGAGTTTAAGGTGAGCCTCGGCTTGGCGCCTGTGGCTCAAGCAGCTAAGGCGCCAGCCACATACACCTGAGCTGGTGAATTCAAATCCAGCCTGGGCCTGCCAAACAACAATGACAGCTGCAGCCAAAAAATAGCCAGGCGTTGTGGCAGGCGCCTATAGTCCTAGGAGAGGAGGCAGAGGCAGGAGACTCACTTGAGCCCAGGAGTTGGAGGTTGCTGTGAGCCGTGATGCCACAGCACTCAAACCAGGGCAACAGCTTAAGGCTCTGTCTCAAAAAAAAATTAAATTTTTTGAAAAAGTGAGCCTGAGCAACATAGCAAGACCCTGGCTCCACAAAAATAAAATAAAAATTCCTACCTGGGTGTTGTGCTCACTTGGACCAGAATAGTATCTACTCTGGCTTTCTTCTAACCAGTCTAGGGTCCGGCCCTCTTGGCATCACAAAGACTGGTGAGAGTGTCCTTTGGCTAGAAACAAAAGAGGGGAGTGAGTCAAAAGCAACAGAACCACCTGTCATTTGAGACTGCTCACCTCACTGCAATTCAGTATCTCATCCTTTTCCTCCCACTGAGGGGCCAAAGAAGGGAGGCTCACTTGAGCCCTGCAGTTCAAGGCTTCAGAGAGCTGTAATCATGCCATTGCACTCCAGCCTGGATAAGAGTGAGACCCTGGTCAGTTGAAGTACTATAGCAGATGAGGGAGCAAGAAGCAGAAAGGACTGCCATGCTTGTGGAAGTTCTACCTCTCAGTTTCTGGTAGGGTAGGCATCCCCATTTTAGAAGTGAGATTGACATTTAAATAACTTCGAATCATACCCAGTAAACTTCAGGGATAGATCAAAACCCAGCTCTATCAAATCCCAAGACATTTTTATTGCTTCGTGGAGGCTATAATAGAATGCTAAGAAAAAAGCAGCCAATAAACCAAATGGTATGTAATTCTTCCATCCAAAGAAAAAGGCCCTGCATTTATAGTAAAAGCAGTGAACCAAAGAAAAAGGCTCACAACTAAAAATAGAAATGGTCACCATTACTTTTCTTGACTATTATAATGGTTTGTGTAGTTGAAAAGCTAAGCTACCATATGACATGAATTTCTAACTAGAAGGATCATTAGTTCAATGTGTTTGGATTCCTAATTTGAAGGATAGCATTTCTTAAAAGCAATCTATTGGTCAGTGCCTCCAATGGGTTCAATCTACAACATCTTGCAGATCAGATGGGCTCATTCAAGCTACCTCCCAAGGTGCCCTGGTGGTTTCTATTTTGGAATTTTGGGGGTTTTGCTGGAACTTTTTTTTTTTTCTTTTCTTCTTCTTCAGTTTTTGGCTGGGGCTGGGTTTGAACCCACCACCTCTGGTATATAGGGTGAGTGCCTGACTCCTTTAGCCACAGGCACCACCCTAAAATTTTTTGTTTTTTAAATATAGGTGAAAATAGGTATTTTATCCTCTTTTTCAGAAATATTAGGCTTATCTAAAGTCACATGTGACATCTCATTTTTTCCCCTTCAATTGATCCATCATCTTATTTTGTCTTTAGACTTAAAGAGAGTCAGAATCTTGACCTCTGATTTTTGTCCTGAAGGGAAAGTTGCAAGTGAGAGGTGGTTTTGCCACCAACCAAAGTATAGGAATTTCTCAGATTGAGACAGGGATTGGTTTTCTAAGCCAAATGGGAGTGTTTTCCTTTCAACTGACTTTGTTCATATGACAGTTCTGTCATCTGTTTGCTGCCTAGTGAGATGTCTTGGGGAGGCCCCCAGCAGTGCATGAGTTAAACCTCCCCATCATCCCGTGACCATAAGATGGAATGGAGAAGAGCCAGTTTCGCCTTGGTCTCATGAGTGGATTCCTCCTCAGTCTGGGCACCAAATTTCTTGTCTGAAGCCAATTAGCTGTATTTTGTATAAAAAAACCCACAATTGTTCTGGAACCAACTTACTGCAACTCTGAAGAAGAATGCTTTCAAGTAGATTTTAGACTTGAGAGCCCAGAAGCAGAAGAAGGAGAGAAACCAGTATGGCCTGACAGTGCTATTCGGGATCCACCAGCTTCCCAAGGGGCAGCAAATAAGGAACAAACCTTTGTGCTCTACCCAAGTCTAAATGACACATGTTAAGAAAGTTTTATAGCACCAACTCTGCCCTACTAAGGCAGCCAAAAGAATGTCCTATTCCCTGGTAATGCCACATTTCCATGGAAAATCTAAGAGGTATTGCATTTTTTTCCAAACAGTAGCATGAAGAGCCAGAGGTTAAATAAGGACAAGACCCAGAATTGTACATACTCTGGCTTCCTATCCAGCCTGGGGCCCTGCCCTCCTGGCATCACAAAGACTGCCTAAAGTGTCTTCTGGCTAGAAACAAGAAAAGGAGGATGAAAACAACAGAACCACCCCTCATTTCAAACTGCTCACCTCCCGCTGGAATTCAATATGGCATGCCTTTCCTCCCCTGGGGGCCTGCCTTTAGTGTTTATAAATGCAGCTGTCACTAAGTGAGTGGCCTGGGCAAAGTCCTGTGCTGGGACGGTGGAGGTTGCCAAGGATATAATCTCCCTTGTCCATGGCATGTAACAGTTCACTGAGAGAGGGACACAGAATGACAACATAAACTAGGAGTGTAGGAAGATCAAGTGAAACCGTATGTAGAAGAGCAAGGCCTGGTACGCTGAAAGAGGGCACCCACCAAAGCTTTCCATCGCTTTGACAACTTGTACAAAGCTGCATAAGCTGTGAAAGTTGGAAGCAAGCACCAGGGGATCTACTGCAGTGAAGGTTTATAACCTGGGTGCAGAAATCACAGAGGACTTGAAGGAGTGGCATTGAGTGGGTTTTTGAAGGATAGTGATACTAGAAGGCACGATGGTGGAATGTGAGCAGTTTCTGGCTTTGTCACCAGCTGTGAGACTTTTGACAAGTTATGACCTTTAAAACCCTGAGCTCCTGATCTCTAAAGAAGTTATACTTCTTGAGCTCTTAACATCAAGGCACTAAAAAAAAAAAAAAAAAAAAAAATCCCTAAAAATAATATAGTGCAGGGTGGCACCTATGGGTCAGTGAGTAGGGCACTGGCCCCATAAACCAAGAGTGGTGGGTTCAAACCCAGCCCTGGCCAAACTGCAACAAAAAATAGCTGGGCATCATAGTGGGCACCTGTAATCACATGTACTTGGGAGGCTGAGGCAAGAGAATCGCCTAAGCCCAAGGATTTGGAGGTTGCCGTGAGCGCGACATTACTGCACTCTACTGGGGGTTAATAAGTGAGACTGTCCCCCCCAAAAAAATAATAATAATATGGTGCAGTGCCTGACCGTAAAAATTGGTACGAGGTACCTATTCTTAGAGTTTTAAGAATTAGGAGAGAGGGGCAGTGCCATATACCAAGGGTGGTGCATTCAAAGCCGGCCCCTGCCAAACTGCAATAAAAAAGTGGCCGGGCATTGTGGTGGGCGCCTGTGGTCCCAGCTTCTCAGGAGGCTGAGGCAAGAGAATCACCTGAGCCCAAGAGCTGGAAGTTGCTATGACCTGTGATGCCACAGTACTCTACCGAGGGCAACAGAGTGAGACTCTGTCTCTTTTAAAAAAAAAAAAAAAAAAAAAAGAGGGGAGGCGATTGTAAGTACAATAAAATGGGCAAAGTCATGGACTTAGTAGAGGCTAACGCAGTTGAGGGCAAGTGGAAATGCATCTCTAACTGGCCTAACCCTTCTGCAAAGCAGTATTTCTGCCATGTAATGAACACCTGGACCGGTGACTAGCACGCAGTAGCTACTCAACAAATGTTAAGGCTAGACACGATGGCTCACGTCTGTAATCGCAACATTCTGGGAGGCCGAGGCTGGTGGATAGCCTGAGCTCACGGGTTTAAGACCAGCCTGAGCAAGAGCACAATCCCATCTCTAAAAATAGCCAGGTGTTGTGGCGGGCGCCTAAAGTCCCAGCTACTTGGGAGGCTGAGGCAAGAATCGCTTGAGCCCAAGAGTTTGAGGTTGCTGTGAGCTGTGATGCCGTGACATTCTACCAAGGGTGACTGAGTAAAACGGTCTCAAAAATAATAATAATAAACGTTGAATGAGTGCCCACCTGCCTCCTACATGCCTCCACCTTCAGGATCCTCAAATTGAGTGACATCTCAACTGCTCTTCCCAAGCCTATGTGGCACATGAACCCTCAAACTACTAAGCAGCATTATCACCCAATTCCCCAGGCCAGAAACTCTGGAGATGACTTTGAGTCCTCTCTACCCCTCCCTCCGTGTCTAAAAAGTCACCACTAGACTCACAGAAATGCCTCTTGGACTTATCACCTCCCTTTCATCCCACTGTTTTGATGCATCATCTCTGCCCAGCTGCTGTCACGGCCTCTATCTCATCTTCCTGCCCCAGCTTGGGGCAGCAGGCAGTAGATAAGGCCAGGGCTGTGCCAGCTTTGACCACAGCGAGCAGGATGCCGCAGCTTTCCTGCCTGCATGGGCTTCTGGCAAAGGATAAAATGCTTCTCTCTAACCCAAGTTTCTTAGGATTTCTTGACCCGGCATCCTTTATCCTTATACCCGAGCCCGAGCCAGACAGTTCCCAACCTACGGCCTCCCCGGCACTGCACATTGGTACTGCTCTAGCAGCTGCTGTGTCTTGTTTTCTTCCACCGAAGCCTGTGCAGGAGGAGCTGAGCTTGAGAGACGGGGCTATTTATAAATAGCAAGTGGGTGTAAAGTTCTGCAGTCACAAATGTTTTAAACAAAGTTAATTCTATCTCTTCTCCATTTGAGCTTTGAAATTTCTGTCCACCCCCTCATCTTCCATCTTTTCACAAACCCTGTATGTTCCTCCTTGGTCAAAGCTACAATAAGCCTGGATACCCTGGTGGCTAAGAGATGTGACATGGAATCAAGTGGGGGAATTATGGGTTCGCCATCTATAGAGGACTGCACAGAGTCAGAACTCCTGTAGTAACATAAATGTTCCTACCACCTAATAATAGAATATTTATTGATGGCTCACTGTGAGACCTTAATCATCTAGCCATTAATACCAATTCATAAAAGCCATATGAGCTAAATGTTGCCCCACTTTTTAGTGGTAGAAAAGTAAAGCTCAGAAGGGTTGACTGATTTGCCCAAGACTGGCAAATGGCAAAGCCAGAATTCAGACCTGGGACTGCAAGTCTGGAGTTCCTTTTTTTTTTTTTTTTAGAGACAGAGTCTCACTCTTATCACCCTCAGTAGAGTGCTGTGATGTCACAGCTCACAGCAGCCTCAGTTCTTGGGTTTAGGCGATTCTCTTGCCTCAGCCTCCCAAGTAGCTGGGAATATAGGTGCCCACCACAGCACCCAGCTATTTTTTGTTGCAGTTTGGCCAGGGCCGGGTTTGAACCCACCGCCCTCACTCAGTACATGGGGCCGGTGCCCTACCCACTGAGACACAGGCACTGCCCAAGTCTTGAGTTTCTAACATGCCATGCACATGTATTGAGTCCAAGTAATTTTCTGTATAATGATAGGAGAACAGATTACAACAATTAAATATGAAACTTAACAGGAGGAGGAAACCTGTGATTTTATTATAACAATGAAAGGATCAACATTGTATGGTGCATCTGCAGACTCAGAAGCCCAACTAGGGCTGGGCCCCGTGGCTCACACCTATAATCCTTGCACTCTGGGAGGCCATGGCAGGTGAATTGCCTGAGCTCGGGAGTTCCAAGACCAGCCTGAGCAGAGCAAGACCCCCTCTCAAAAAAAAAAATAACAGCTGGCCATTGTGGAGGGTGCCTGGAGTCCCAGCTACTCGGGAGGCTGAGGCAAGAGAATCACTTGAGCCTAGAATTTTGAGGTTGCTGTGAGGTATCACACTACAGCACTCTACTAAAGGTGACAAAGTGAGACTGTCTCAAAAAAAAACTAAAACTGGCTTAATTAAGAGGTTGGGGCTGGGCATGGTGCCTTGTGACTGTAATCCCAGCATTCTAAAAGGCTGAGGTGGGAGTTCCAGACCAGCCTGAGCTAGAGTGAGACTCCTTCTCTACTAAAAATAGAAAAATTAGCTGGGCATTGTGGTGGGGGCCTGTAGTCCCATTGTGTGCTAAGGTGGGAGGATTGCTTGAGCCCAAGAGTTTGAGGTTGCTGTGAGCTAGGCTGACACCATGGCACTCTAGCTGGGCAATAGAGTGAGACTCTGTCTCAAAAAAAAAATTTACTGAGGCCAAGCACGGTGGATCATACCTGTAATCCTAGCACTCTAGGAGGCTGAGGCAAGTGGATTGCTTGAGCTCACAAGTTGGAGACCAGCCTGAGCAACAGCGAGACTTCATCTGTAAAAAATAGCCAGGCATTGTGGCAGGCACCTGTAGTCCCAGCTACTTCACAGTCTGAGGCAAGAGAATTGCTTGAGCCTAAGAGTTTGAGGTTGCTGTGAGCTATGACAGTACGGCACTCTACTGAGGGCAACAAAGTGACACTCTCTCAAAAAAAAAAATTACTGGCTCAAGTAACATAAATGGCCAATGGTTAATCCAGTGATTCATAAAAGGACATTGGGACGCTCACTGTCCCCCTCCTTGGGTCTTCCTGCCTCTGCCTGGTTTCCCTCTCAGACAGGCTCTTTCCACTTTGCAATGGGATGTCACCTGGCAGCTCCACTCATGGCTTCTTTGAGCTTGTAATTCCACCGAAAGAGCAAATATCTTTTCCAAGAGCTCCAGCAAAAATCTCCAGGAGAACTCTGGCTTGAAATACACACCCATCTGTAAAACATTTGGTGTGTCAGAGATGCTGGCCAGGCTTGAGTTATAGGCCCGTCATACTGACAGGGTCAGGAACCAGGATCAGCCCCAGTAGAAGTATATATACTTCTATGCCCAGAGCTTCCATTTATATATATACATAGGCTATTTTCTAATGTGGAAGGGCCTGGCTACTTGAGGAAAGTTCCTTGGGCAAAGACACACATTATGCCCAAAAGGAAACACTTTGAAAAGAAAGGGAAAGAAAACAGTTCACCAAGAACATGTACCATTGAGAATTCATGAACGTGGCTCGGTGCCTGTAGCTCAGCTAACCCATGACAACTACAACAAAAAAATAACTGGGCGTTGTGGCAGGCAACTGTAGTCCCAGCTACTTGGGAGGCTAGGGCAAGAGAATTGCTTAAGCCCAAAGAGTTTGAGTTTGCTGTGAGCTGTGACGCCCTGGCAATCTACTGAGGGCAACATATTGAGACACTGTCTCAAAAAAAAAAAAAAAAAAAAGGCAGCACCTATGGCTCAGTGAGTAGGGCGTTGGCCCCATATACTGAGGGTGGTAGGTTCAAACCCAGCCCCGGCGAAACTGCAACAAAAAAATAGCCCGGCATTGTGGCAGGCGCCTGTAGTCCTAGCTACTCAGGAGGCTGAGACAAGAGAATTGCCTAAGCCCAGGAGTTGGAAGTTGCTGTGAGCTGTGACATCACAGCACTCTACCAAGGACAATAAAGTGAGACTGTCTCTACAAAAAAAGAAAAAAGAAAGAATTCATGAACCTAAGATGAGCAAAGGAGTTGGTATGTTGGAAACCTATGCACAGGTATATGCATATTCTCACTATTAGCTCAGTTGCCCATGAGCCAGATAATACCACTTAGATACCAGTCAGAAATATGGACGCTCCGGGCAGCGCCTGTGGCTCAACGGAGTAGGGCGCCGGCCCCATAGGCCCCGGCAAAAAACTGCAAAAAAAGGGAAAAAAAAAAAAAAGGGAGCTCAGAGATTTACCTAGTAACTGGCAGAGATAATACACCTCAGTGTGTTTACCTCCAAATCCTGCAAACTTTACAGTACAGCACACTGCCAGACACGAGGGTGAGAATGATAGGGGAGTGCTTGGAAGCGTCATGTGAGGGGACACTTTGGACTTGATGCTGTGAGGGCAGCATGCAGCTGGCAGGCCGGGAGACCATTCTGCCCTTTCACAGCTACCAGCCGAACAGCTGATTAACTCTTCGCCCACATCAGAGATAGCATCCTCTCTCCATGGGAAGAAAAACCTGCCAAGGAGCTGCTCTTCCAGCCTGACTTGTGACCACAAGAAAGAATCAGCTGGTGCTGTCAGGGAGACAGGTACCATGGGGGAAAGGTGGATTGACAAGGAAGGGCATGTTAGACCTGGAATGAATGGATAATTGAAAAATAGCTCTAGAAAAATGATTTGAAAAGTTAGGACCCCAAGTTTAAAGACAAGATGGGAATTGGGCACAAGAGGAATAGGAAATTAGGTCATCCCATTTACAGAAAATTCCTATGCACAAAAAGAGGGGGACAGCCGAGCCAGCTCAGTAGAGCCCACTGACAAGCTCAAATTTTAAAAGGAAAGGTACAAAAGATGGAAGAGTAAAGTTCTTGATAAACTGGCACGTCAAAAAGGTGCAGACAATAAAAGACATTGTTGGTTATGGCCAGAGCAAGAATTAAGGACAAGAGTTCCACCAGGGGACGGAGCTATCAGGTTGGCAGCTGTCAGGGAAAGCAGAATATTCAATTCTGAGTTTCTTCTTCCTCCCCTGAGGAAAAATATTTCAAAAGCAGGAAGAATAAAGCCAAACACAGGGGTAACTGTAACCCCAAATAGAAGGAAAGATAAAACCTAAGCACCCACCCCAATTCTAAGGTGCTGAAAAACCTTTGCAGATACAATCCTGGGATCTTTGCCAATCGGGGAGAAAGCTGTGGTGAAAAGGAAGAGCCACAGTGTGGGGCAGCTGCAAATGTCCTGATACGCAGAAAAGAAAAAGGAGACTAGGCGTGGGGCACTCTGGAAGGCCTGGCTGGAAGGATTTCTAGAGCTCAGGAGTTCCAGACTAGTGAGATCCCATTTCTACTAAAGATAGAAAAATTAGCCAGGTGTTGTGGCAGGCACCTGTAGTCCCAGCTACTGGGGAGGCTGAGGCAGGAGCATCCCTGGAGCCCAGGTTGAAGGTTGCTGTGATTTGTGACACCACTGCACTTTAACCTGGGCAATAGAGATCCTGTCTCAATAAAGAAACAAATAAATAGGCTCGGCACCTGTGGCTCAAACAGCTAAGGTGCCAGCCACATACACCCGAGCTGGCAGGTTCAAATCCAGCCTGGGCCTGCCAAACAATGATGGCTGCAACAAAAAATAGCAGGGCGTTGTGGCAGGAGCCTGTTAGTCCCAGCTACTTGGGAGGCAGAGGCAGGAGAATCCTTGAGCCCAGGAGTTGGAGGTTGCTGTGAGCTGTGATGCCGTGGCACTCTACCCAGGGCGACAGCTTGAGGCTCTGTCTCAAGGGGACACTTTGGACTTGATACTGTGAGGGCAGCATGCAGCTGGCTGGCCAGGAGACCATTCTGCCCTTTCACAGCTACCAGCCGAACAGCTGATTAACTCTTCACCCACATCAGAGACAGCATCCTCTCTCCATGGGAAGAAAAAAATAAAAAAAATAAATAAATAAAACGTAGATTCTGGAAACTAGATGGACATATTTGAGGTAAATTCCCTCAAATCTTTTTTAGAATATAATACTAAATTGAGTTGGGAAACACCTAGAAAGAATTGGTGCCTTCTCAAAAAACAAGATAGGAATAAAATAATTTATTATTTATTTGGAAGGCCACTACAAAAATTCCTTGGATCGGAGTGTTCCTTGTTTCCAGTTAGAGATTGAATGCCTCATGATTGAGGAGACAGCTAGGAAAATAGTGATCTCAGAGATTGCACAATTGGGTGGATTTGTGTAACAGCTAGGCCCCTTACCTGGTTGTTGGTTATTTAATTGCTGCAGCACTGGGAGAAGACTCCAGTTCCATGCTACTGGGCTCTGTTTGGTCAGCTCAGTAGTGATCAGTGTCCACCACACCAAATTTGTAGACAGCACAACTGTTGGAAGGAGAAGCTAATATTTGAACATCAGGATCAAGATTCTAGAATAAGGGCAGCGCCTGTGGTTCAAAGGAGTAGGGTGCCTGCCCCATATACTGGAGGTGGAGGGTTCAAACCCAGCCCCAGCCAAAAACTGCAAAAAAAAAAAAAAAAAAAAAAATTATAAAATAACTTGAAACAGTGGGCTGAAACCAGCAGGATGAAATTTAAAAGAAATATGTGGAAAGACCTTCATTTAGATTAAAAATGCATGTATATCAGCTTATCAGCTGCATGAGCACAGGGTGAGGCGGTCTGGCTTGCCAGCAGTGCATGAGCAAGAGACTGAGGGCTTTCAGCTGATCTCAGGTTGAACAGAAACTAGTAGAGATGAAACAGCTGCTTAAAAAGATAGTCATTCTCCCTGCCCATTTTTATTTTAGGTATAAAGGGGAGAAACAGCAAAAAATATCTCCCAAACCATCTCCGTTCCTAGGAGACACCCACTATTAATGGCTTCTAGTAGATCGTGTCACACATTTGCTGTACACCCATAAGCAAATCCATACTTTTACTTTTTTCACATAAATAATAGCATATCATACACCTTGGGTTTTGTTTCACTTAACAATATATCTTATACTGGGCGCATTGGCTCTGTCTGTAATCCTAGCACTCTGGGAGGCCGAGGAAAGTGGATTGTCTGAGCTCACAGGTTAGAGACCAGCTACTTGGGAGGATGAGGCAAGAGAATCGCTTAAGTCCAAGAGTTTGAGGTTGCTGTGAGCTGTGATGCTACAGCTGTCTACTGAGGGCTACAAAGTTATACTCTATCTCAAAAAAACCCCAAAAACTTAGAAATTGTTTCACATCAGTATACAAAATGATTCCTTGTTCTTTTATAGAGGATGTGTAGTATTTATTGTTTATAAAGAAATGTCAAAAAATGTATATACATTTTAAGAAAGGAAAAAACTATTAAAATTGTAATCCTCAACATATATATTGTATCTTGTATCTTTTATAATTGCAAAATGTGACTTGAGGATTACAATTTTAATAGTTTTCCCTTTTATAAAATGTGTATACATTGTCTGGCATTCTCTGTATGTATAATAATTTAATTGGGCCTTTGTGGCTTAGGATATTTCCAATATTTTGCTACTACAATCCGTGCTGCAATGAATAACATGTCATTTGCTATTATAATTTCAAACATGTGGTCATGTATCTGAAGAACATCTTTTTAAGAAGTAGAATTACTGAGTTTTGGGTTTGTTTATCTTTTTTGTTTTGTTTTGTTTTTGAGACAGAGTCTCACTTTGTCACTGTCAGTGGAAATCTTCCAGCTGTTTTTTTTGTTTGTTTTTGAGACAGAGCCTCAAGCTATCGCCCTGGGTAGAATGATGTGGCATCACAGTTCATAGCAACCTCCAACTCCTGGGCTCAAGCAATTCTCCTGCCTTCGCCTCTCAAGTAGCTGGGACTACAGGCGCCTGCCACAACGCCCAGCTATTTTTTTTTTTTTTTTTTTTTTTGGTTGCAGCCGTCATTTTTGTTTGGCGGACCTGGACTGGATTCGAACCGACCAGCTCAGTTGTATGTGGCTGGCGCCTTAGCTACTTAAGGCACAGGCAGTGAGCCCCTCCAGCTATTTTTTTAGAGACAAGGTCTCACTCTGGCTTTGGCTCAAGCTGGTCTCAAACTCGTGGGCTCAGGCAATCCACCCACCTTGGCCTCTCAACGTACTAGGATTTCAGGCATGAGCCACCGGCGCCCAGCTGTGGAATCACTGAGTTAAAGGGCATGTGCATTTTTTAATTTGGTAGATATTGTTCAATTGCCCAACTGTATTAATTTACCCTCCATCTAACAATGTATGAATGTTTCTTCAAATCCTCACCAATAGAATATGTTGTAAGTCTTATTGGTAACTGACAATTTGAGAAGCAAAATATATATATATAAGGCATCTTACTGTAATTTTCTTCTTCTGATAGTTATTTGTATTTTTTATTAACTAGTTGTTTATAACCTTTACCTGTTTTTCTATTGGGTATCTTACTTAGAGTGCTTTATATCTTAAAGAAATTTGCACCTGGGCAGCGCCTGTAGCTCAGTGGGTAGGACGCTGGCCCCATATACTGTGGGTGGCGGGTTCGAACCTGGCCCCGGCCAAACTGCTACTAAAAAATAGCAGGGCATTGTGGCAGGTGCCTGTAGTCCCAGCTACTCGGGAGGCTGAGGCAAGAGAATCGCTTAAGCCCAGGAGTTGGAGGTTGCTGTGAGCTGTGATGCCACAGTACTCTACTGAGGGTGCTAAAGTGAGACAGTTTCTCTTAAAAAAACAAAAAAGAAAGAAAAAGAAATATGCTCCTTGTGGTATGAGTTACAAATATATGTTTTAGGTGTGTAGTCTGATATTTCATTTTATTTATTTTATTTTCATTTATTTATTTATTTATTTATTTATTTTTTGACAGAGTCTCATTATTTTGCCCTCAATAGAGTGCAATGGCATCATAGCTCACAGCAACCTCAAACTCCTGGGTTTAAGCGATTCTCTTGCTTCAGCCTCCCAGTAGCTGGGACTACAGGCGCCCGCCACAATGGCCTGCTATTTTTTTGTCACAGTTGGCCCCAGCTGGCTTCGAACCCGCCAGCCTCGGTGTATGTGGCTGGCACCGTAACCACTGTGCTACGGGCACCAAGCCTATTTTTTATTTTTTGAGACACAATCTTACTCTGTTGCCCAGGTGAGAGTGCTGTGGCATCAGCCTCGTTCACAGCAACCTCAAACTCCTGGACTCAAGCAATCCTCCTGCCTCAGCCTTCCTAGTAGCTGGGACTACAGGTGCCCACCATACTGCCTGGCTAATTTTTCTGTTTTTCCTTTTTAGTAGAAATGGAAGTCTCGCTTTTGCTCAGGCTAGTCTCAAACTCCTGAGGACGAGTGATCTTCCTGCCTTGGCTACTCAGAGTGCTAGGATTACAGGCTTGAACCACTGCAACAGCCCTGTTTTTTCATTTTATTTCTGGCAATTGTGCCAGGTAAATATTCTTTCTCTTTAAGCAGTAGTAGAATATATCCATCAGTGTTTTTATGATACCTGCACATGTATTTTTAATGATAATGTGCACATTTTTTGTTTATGATATATGCACAATGTATCCATCAGTTTGTTTTTTTTTATAAATTCCAAATTTTATGTCATACTTCAAAGTCCTTCCCCACTCTGAAAGTTTTTTTAGTGCACCTGATTTCTTTTAGTGCTCTTTGGGTTTCATTTATACCTTAAAATATTTGATCCATCCATCCAGATGAAGTTAGCATATGAATATGTTTTTCCAGATGGTTACTTAGTTATTCTCATATAATTTATTAAATAAAGTATCTTTTCTCCTCTGATATATATAACATCCCACTTTCTCAATATTCTAATTCTGGGCGACACCTGTGGCTCAGTGGGTAGGGCGGCGGCCCCATATACCGAGAGTGGTGGGTTCAAACCTGGCCCTGGCCAAACTGCAACAAAAAAAATAGCCGAGCATTGTGGCGGGTGCCTGTAGTTCCAGCTATTTGGGAGGCTGAGTTGGAGGTTGCTATGAGCTGTGTGATGCCACGGTACCCTACCAAGGGTGATAAAGTGAGACTCTGTCGCTACAAAAAAGAAAAATTATAATTCCATTATGTATTTGGATCTTTGTACTTGATTTTGTATTCTGTCCATTGATATACTTATTTTGATACATTTGAGAAAAAATATAGTTTTATTGGTATTATAAAGTAATTTTCAAAAAAGAAATATTCATTGTAGAGTTAGGGAAGTAGAACACTTATACAGAGAAAATAAATATCCCTGGACCTATCACAAATAGTATATTAAATTTTTTGTTGTTTACCTATCCAATTCCTTTGTTTGAGACCAAGTCTCACTCTGTCTCCCTGGCTAGAGTGCCATGGTATTATCGTAGCTTACAGCAATCTCAAACTCCTGGGCTCAAGCTATCCTCTTGCCTCAGCCTCCCAAGTAGCTGGGACTATAGGCACCCACCACAACACCTAGCTGGTTTTTCTATTTTTAGTTGAGATGGGGTCTCACTCTTCCTCAGGTTGGTCTCGAACTCCTGAGCTCAAGCAAACCACCACCTTGGCCTCCCAGAGTGCTAGGATTACAGGCACAAGCCACTATGCACCACTTGTAATTATACTTTTTACCCAATTAAGATGATACTATATAATTCAATTTTTCTATCCCCCAAACCTGGCATAATCAAAGTCAAACTAATTATATTTTTACCCAGAATAAGTCCACTCCTCCCTCAGCATCCTCTCAGATGCCTAGTGCAAGAGGTGAAGTCAGCCTTATTTCCTCCAGTTCTTCACTCCCTTCTCATTCATCCTCATCCAGTTCTCCACATTTTCCCTCTGTTGACTCACAGGCCTCTTTCAATGTACAGATGAAGAAGCCAAGACCCAGAAAGAGGAAGTAACTTGTAACATTAGAGTGCTTTAGCTGCAAGAAACAGAGGGCCCAACTCAATGGCTTCACCAAGAAGGGGATTTATCATCTCCCCAAATGAGAGGTCCATAGGGAAGAGAAAGCCCAGGGCTGGTTAACGAGGTGACTCGGTGATATTGTGAAGGCTCTGATTCTTGCCATCTGTCCATCCTGCCATCCCCAGTGTACTAGCTTTCCTCCTCACACTTTTACCCATATGGTCACCAGATTGTGGCAGCAGCTCCAAGTATCACCCTCTCCCATGATATTACCTACCAGCCAGACGTGAGCGTGCTCTCTGCTAATTCCATAGTGCCCGGGTTGGGAGGTGGGGCAACTGGGAAATGCCAGAGGGTGGTTTTGGTTATCACAGTGATCAGGGACACTGGCATTTAGTGGGGAGGGGGCAGGTATGCTAGATGTCCTGCAATGTTTAAGATGTCCGTTAAATGAAACATTAGCTTAAATGAAACATTAGAATGTCTCCCAACATGCACGCAGGTGGAAAACCCAGAACCTAACTCTATTTTTACATACAAAAACAATGTTTTGCATGGTTTTCACATACATTACATTTGGGGGGAATGTAACTTCCGTACAAGTTGAAGAAAGATTGTAATTTGTTTTGTTTGGAACTTCACCAGGAGTTGTTTGCTATTTTATTCATGGATGCCCTTGGTGGTATTTGAGTTCCTTGTGGCACATCCTTGTATCAGCCTGTGTCTGTATCTGCTGCACTTGTCATTCTACATTGAAGTATATAAACATCCAGCTTTTATTTTGTTATTTCTTTTAGTGAGTAACACCCAGGAATTTCCATATTGAAAAACAAATTATTGGCTCGACACCTGTGGCTCAAGGGGCTAAGGTGCCAGCCACATACACCTGAGCTGGTGGGTTCGAATCCAGCCTAGACCCGCCAAACAATGATGGCTGCAACCAAAAAATATAGCCGGGCATTGTGGTGGGTGCCTGTAGTCCCAGCTACTTGGGAGGTGGAAGCAAGAGAATCGCTTAAGCCCAAGAGTTGGAGGTTGCTGTGAGCTGTAATGCTGTCTCACTCTACCTGGGATGACAGCTTGAGGCTCTGCCTCAAAAAAAAAAAAAGAAAGAAAGAAAGAAAAACAAATTATTAGGAGGCTGAGGTGGGAAAGGGAGGATGGCTGGAGCTCAGGAGTTCGAGACCAGCCTGAGCAAGAGTGAGAACCTGTCTGTACTAAAAATAGAAAAACTAGCTAGACAGGCATCTGTAGTCCCAGCTACTCAGGAGGCTGAGGCAGGAGGATTGCTTGAGGTTGTTGTGAGGTAGGCTGATGCCATAGCATTCTACCATGGGCAATAGAATGAGACTTTGCCTACAAAAATAATAAATGAAAAACATTACTTTGTTTAAATTACTTTCATTTTATTTCTACTTTATATCATACTTGGAACATTATATTGATTTTTTTTTTTTTTTTTTTTTTTTTTAGACAGAGTCTCAAACTGTCACCCTGAGTAGAGTGCCCTAGCGTCACAGCTCACAGCAACCTCAAACTCTTGGGCTTAAGCGATTCTCTTGCCTCAGCCTCCTGAGCAGCTGGGACTACAGGTGCCTGCCACACGTCTGGCTATTTTTTTTTTTTTTTTTTTTTTGGGTGCAGTTTTACTTGTTTATCTTGCCTGGGCTGGGTTCGAGTCCACCACCCTTGGTGCATAACCAGTGCACCACTGGTTATGGTGGCTGGTGCTGTAACCAGTGTGCTACAGGTGCTGAGCCTGATTTTTTTTTTCTTTTGAGACAGAGTTTCACTTTGTCACCCTCATTAGAGTGCGTTAGCATCACAGTTCACAGCAACCTCAGTCTCTTGGGCTCAACCAATCCTCTTGCCTCAGTCTCCCCAGTGGCTGCAACTAGAAACGCCCATCACAATGCCCAGCTACTTTTAGAGACAGGGTCTCACTCTTTTGCTCAGGCTGGTCTTGAACTCCTGAGCTCAAACAATCCACCTGCCTTGGCCTCCAAGAGTGCTAGGATTATAGGTGTAAGCCACTGCACCCAGCCTTTTATTGATTTTTTGAAGTTATGTGTCAGTAGATTTTTATCTCTGTGAATCTCATTTCAGTATACAAAAGGAGGCATTACAAAATACTTGTGAAAGAAGTTAGGTCTGATAGGATTGGCATCTGCTGACTTCCAGAATAAAGTCCCGATGACATAGCCTGGCACTTCAAATCTTTCAGGTTCATACTCAACCATATTTTTTTTTTTTTTTTTTTTTTTTTTGAGACAGAGTCTCCCTTTGTCACCCTCAGTAGAGTGCCCTGGCATCACAGCTCACAGAAACCTCAACTCAGGCTCAGCGTCAGTGGCTCAAGCAGCTAAGGTGCCAGCCACATACACCTGCGCTGGCAGGTTCGAATCCAGCCTGGACCCGCCAAACAACAATGATGGCTGCAACCTAAAAAAAAAAAAAAACAGCCGGGCATTGTGGCGGGCGCCTGTAGTCCCAGCTACTTGGGAGGTGGAGGCAGGAGAATCACTTGAACGCAGTTGGAGGTTGCTGTGAGCTATAATGCCATGGCACTCTACCCAGGGTGACAGCTTGAGGCTCTGTCTCAGGGGAAAAAAAAAAAAAAGAAAGAAATGTCAACTCAAGCCATTCTCTTGCCTTAGCAGCTCAAGTAGCTGGTACTACATGCACCTGCCACAACACCTGGCTTTTTTTAGAGATGGGATCTTGCTCTTGCTCAGGCTGGTCTTGAACCTGTGAGCTCAGGCAATCTACCCACCTGGGCCTCCCAGAGTGCTAGGATTACATGAGTGAGCCACCAAGCCCAGTCTCTCAACAATATTTTCTTGACCTATCTCCTATCCAAATCCCCACATTTGACTGGGCTTGGTAATTCCTAAAGTGCTAGGAATATAGGCATGAGCCACTGGGCCTGGCCAGCATCATCTTTTTATGACCTGTAATAACTCTTCCTTTTCCCTGGAAGTGATAAGGTCACATTGTAAGAAGAATGAGTGGGATAGAAGATATTGTCACAGTGTCTTTGGTCTTTGGAAAAAGCAGTCTGCATATCACGTCCCTATTAATCTGCAGAAGGAACCTGGGGACTTAATTCTGTCTTCTACTGAGGGCTGCTCTTGGGACCTTTGAGCCCTGCTGAGAAAAGGGCCAAGAGAGAGTTGGGAACTTGGTCCTGACAGCTACTCCCAGCCTCCCTCCTCCAAGGTCATGTACCTCATGCTCAGAGAAATTAAAACTAGGGGCAATGGGGGCCAAGAGTCTGACCCAGGAGCCCTAAACTCTGCCCCCCAGCAGGCTGCAATCTCCAAGGAAGGCAGGGACTCAGCACCCTGACATCTGTTTCTCCTGCCAGTATCTCTGCTTGACTAACATTCCTCCTCTTTCATTTCTCCCTGGGGTGTGTTGTTGTCTTTCTCATTAACTTCCCCTGAACTCCCAGCAAGGTCTGCAGACTCCGAGCTCTGCTAATTCCCCTATAATCTGCTGGTAAACCAAGAAGCTAATTAAATTGTGAGGTTGGGTGCTCTCTCTCTCTGTGTCATTGTCAGAAAGTCTCTCTCTTCAGTCCCTCTCCCATCTGTCTTTTCCTTTCTTTTCGTTTCATATGCCCCTGCATAGTTCAGATTCATCTGGATACATACAGTATTCAGTATTCTCTCACCCATCTGACTGCCTCTCTTCTTCTGTCTCCTGCCTTTCAATCTGCAACCAGAATAATCTTATTAACATACTCTGAATGTACTCCCTTTCCCTTCTGCTGCAAGATATAAGCTCCTTAGCTGAGCATTTGAGCCCCACACACCTTACCTGCCTCAGCTTCACTTCACAAACCCTTCCCTCCTCAACCCAGCCCTCCCCACACCTTTGTTCACATTCTTACCTTTGGCTGGATCTCACCCCCTCACTACTTCATTTCTACCCCTGTCTCACCACTATTTAGAAATAGCCCCCTTAGGGCAGCGCCTGTGGCTCAGTGGGTAAGGCGCTGGCCCCATATACCGAGGGTGGTGGGTTCAAACCCAGCCCTGGCCAAACTGTAATAAAGTGAATAGTTAAAAAAAAAAAAAAGAAAAGAAAAAGAAAAAGTCCCCTTCATGACAGTCTCCCTGATCCCCTGTACTCCCAAGCTGGAATTTCTCCCTCCTCAAACCAATAGTCCTCTGCCGCTCTCTTCTGGCACTGACCTCTTTCTGCCTGTGACGGTTCTTTATGTCCACATCCTGCTGGATGATCAGCTCCTTGAGGGCAAGGTCAAGGTCCCTTTCATCTCAGCTTCCTACCTAACACTGTACCTTAAAATACTTCATTGTTGTCTCCTGGCTGGAAGCTTTGGTCTTTATGTGCACATTCCTGAAGAGGGAAGAGAAGGCAAAAAGAGTAGGCCTCCCAGCTGAGATGGACCCTTTAAAGCCCCTCCTGGGAAAAAACCCAGCAATTTCTTTCCCAGCGACTTCTGTTTATATTTCATTGGCAATGCTTAGCTACAGGAGGAACTGGGGATGGTTGTCTCCTTTCAAAGTCAAGTTGTCAGGCCCAGTGTGGTGGCTCACCCCTGTAATCCTAGCACTCTGGAAACCCCAGGTAAGTGGATTGTCTGAGTTTAGGAGACCAGCCTGAAGAAGAGTGAGACCCTATTTCTACTAGAAATAGAAAAACTAGTCGGACATTGTGGCAGGTGCCTGTAGTTCCAGCTACTCAGGAGGCTGAGGCAAGAAGATTGCTTGAGGCTCAGCTCCTGTAGCTCAGAGGCTAGGGCGCCAGCCACATACACCAGGGCTGGTGGGTTCTAACCGGCGTGGGTCTGCCAAACGACAATGACAACTACAAAAAATAGCAGGGCATTCTGGCAGGTGCCTGTAGTCCCAACTACTTGGGAGGCTGAGGCAAGAGAATTGCTTAAGCCCAAGAGCTTGAAGTTGTTGTGAGCTGTAATGTCACTGTACTCTACCAAGGGTGACATAGTGAAACTCTTGTCTCAAAAAAAAAAAAAAAATTGGGCAGCACCTGTGGCTCAAAGGAGTAGGGGGCTGGCCTCATATGCCAGAGGTGGCGGGTTCAAGCCCAGCCCCAGCCAAAAAAAAAAATTAATTAATTAATTAAAAAGAGGATTGCTTGAGCCTAAGAGTTTGAGGTTGCTGTGAGCTATGAGGCCATAGCATTCGACCTAGGGCAACTGAGTGAGACTCTGTCTCAAATAAAAAAAAAATTATTGTGGTTGCCAGGTGAGCAGAGACTACAACCCTACAACCTAGCTGGGGCTCTTCTGTGAAACCTGCTGTTTCCTCCTGGTAACTTCCATTCTGGTGTACCACTCACCCTCTACCCCACTTCTACCCTCAATTCATTATCTTTCTCCATATCCCTTCCCCAGTGGCTTTTTCTCTGTACTCTGAAGCAAACCTGCCATCACCTTCTCTAGTCCCCTTTCTCTACCCTGACTCTGACTTCTCTGGTAAGAACTCCTTGTGGATCCGGAGAGAGTGTCAAATGGCTCTCAACCTGAGCCAGCTCCTGAGCCTATTCTCCTCTCCCTGCCCACCACTGGCATCGCATCTTCAAGAGGGCAGCCCCACCCTTCTGGCCCAGAAGAGATACAATACATTAAAAGTTCAGGGACTGCACAGCAACCCAAGGCTGGGCACAATGGCTCATGCCTGTACTCCTAGCACTGTGGGAGGCCAAGAAAGGTAGATTGCTTGAGCTTATGAGTTGGAGACATTGTCTCTTAAAATAATAGCTGGGCAGGGCAGCGCCTGTGGCTCAGTGGGTTAGGGCGCCAGCCACATATACCAAGGGTGGCGGGTTCAAATCTGGCCCTGGCCAAACTGCAACAAAAAAATAGCCAGGTGTTGTGGCGGGTGCCTGTAGTCCCAGCTACTCGGGAGGCTGAGGCAAGAGAATTGCCTAAGCCCAGGAGTTGGAGGTTGCTGTGAGCTGTGTGACGCCATGGCACTCTACCGAGGGCAATAAAGTGAGACTCTGTCTCTACAAAAAAAAAAAAAAAAAAAAGGAAAATAGCCAGGCATTGTGGAGGGCGCCTGTAGTCCCAGCTACTTGGGAGGCTGAGGCAACAGAATCGCTTAAGCCCAAGTATTTGAGGTTGCTATGAACTATGACACCAGGGCACTCCACCAAAGGTGACAAAGTAAGACTCCATCTCCAAAACAAAACAAAAAAATGACTAGAACCCAAGCCTCCTCAGTCAACCAGGGGTGGGTGGGGGACACCCAACTGCTGGCAGCTAAGAGTGGAGCTCAACCAGCATCTGCTGAGGGCCAGGCAGGTGGTCATGTCTAAGGCTGTAATGGGAAAGAACAGCAGCTTAGAGGAAGGAGTCCTAGTTCCACTCCTTCTCCCCGGGGGCTCCATCCCCAGAGTGGAGGCCGCTGGAAGCCAGGCTTCTGGTGAGTGTTAAGGTGGGAAGATGGCGCCCTGGTGCCCTGCTGGACTCCTGCTAACCTGGCCCCAGCTCCGCAGTGTATCCGTTTCTCTCTCCAAGGTCCCTCTAGCCCTCCCTTTGCCCTTCTCAACCCTCTCCTTTCTCACAGGCACAAACTTTCCAGCAGAAAATTCAATTCTGCCCCAAGGACCTTTCCTCCTTACTTGCCCCCTTCCCAGGAGGACACTAATTGATGCTCAGATGCCCGCAGACTTGGGCTTTCCTAAGGGACTATGGTCATTTTCCGATTTTCAGGTGACGGGAAAAAAACTAGGTCATTTCAAGCTCTTCCTTCCCTGGCAACATTGACCCATTTATCCTCTCTTTCCTCAGTCACCCTCCTCCAAGGCCACTCAGCCTGGACATCTGTCCCAGCCAAAATCTCACCTTCCACTGTACTTGCAGCCCTCTTTCCCCAAACTAGGGAGGAAGCTGGTCTGTAGAGTGACCCACACCTAGTTTGTCCTCTGCCTCGGGCCTCAGTTTCCCCTTTAGCACCTCACTTTCCTCATCTGCTAATTTGGATCAATGATGCCTAGAGGACAGAGGTCACGGACGAGGAAGGGTCCAGCGCTTGGCGCAGGCTCCGTGCGGCGCCCCTGAGCCCCGCTGCTCGGCTGCCCCTCCTCGGCGCGCCCCTCCCTCTCCCTACTCCCCTCTTCTCCCCTCCTGCCTCGCCACTGCCTCTGCTCCCGCCTCTGCGGCTCGCTAGACTCCCTCCTTAGCTGACCTTCGCTTTCCCTCCGGACCCGTCCGGCCCCCCATCGTCTTGCTCGCCGTCTCGGAGGCCGGAGGAGCGGCCCGAGCCCCCGCCGCCCCCGCCAGGCCGGGCCCCGCCGCAGCGCGGGCGGTCAGTGCGCAGCCCCGGCACCCGCGCGGAGCCCGCAGCCCGGAGCCCGCACGGATCGCGGGCTCGGACGGAATCTGACCCGCCCGCCGCCCCCTCCAGGTGAGGGCAGCTCCGGGGAGGGGCGCTGCAAGGTTTCCCTTTATTGGAAGCGGGGTGGGGGTGGGGGGCTGGAGGGGAAGGCTACAAGGGAAGGCGCCGTGAAAGTGGGTCCTTTTTCCTTGAAAGGAGGACCTGCGAGCCCTTTTATGAAAGAGGCTCAAGGGCTTTTACGCGGAAGGGATGGGTGGTAGGAAGGTCTGTGTAGAGAGGGTTTGGGTACCCCTCTCTAGGTGATTATCTTTTCCACGAGAAAGGACTGATTGGCTTCTGTGAAAGTGGGTTTACCTTCTTGAGAGCATGAAGGGCTTTCGAGGTAGGTGGGGAAGGTTCCAGCTGGGCTGGAGGGTGGGGTTACCTGCAGAGTGTCGGGGAGAGGGGCTCTGAGGTCCCCTCAACCTGACATTGCTGCATCTCTCCGTTGGTTTGGCGCTTTGGGTCATCAGCCCAGCTGTGTCCCAGTTTTTCTCTCTGAAGATGTCTATTTTGAGCCCCACCTGGACAGAGCGAAGGACAGCCATTTCCATCCCTGGAACTATGACACCCTCTGTCTCCCTCCCACCTTTGACCCACCCAGGGAAGGGGTTTCAGGAAGGATGGGAACCCAGGGACCCAGAAAATGGGCACTGGTGCGTGAAACGAAGGCTGGGTACCAGGCACACAAGAAGACCCCTTGGCACTAGTGGGCTGCAGTAGATGTGGCAGGGAGATCATGGGGGTAGGGGGCAGGTGTGTCTGGTGCATGAGCTGCTAGGAAAGCAGCAGGGGCGGGAAGAGTTGAGCTGTTCCCAGGACTCCCAGAAGACAAAACACTGGAGAGTTTTTTGTTTGCTTGTTTTTATTTTGTTTGCTTTCTTTCTCCTTTCCCCTGAATCCCAAAGCTCTATTGTTTGCAAAAGTGGAAACTGAGGCAGAGGACAAGTTGACTCTGTCTCTAAAAATAAAATAAAATAAAATAAAATAAAATAAAATAAAATAAAATAAAATAAAATAAAATAGGAGAGGCCCTCCTTTCTGGAAGGTTTGCAGAGACCAGATGCATCTGAAAGAGCTCTGTAGAAGGGTATGCACTAGATAGTGAGGTGTACTCTTCAACACTGTAGATGGGCTCCTTCCTTCCTCCCTACCCTCACCAAAGGTATTATTTTTATTTTTTTTAGAGACAGAGTCTCACTTTATCACCCTTGATAGAGTGCCGCAGCGTCACAGCTCACAGCAACCTCCAACTCTTGTGCTTAGGCAATTCTCTTACCTCAGCCTCCCGAGTAGCTGGGACTACAGGCACCCACCACAATGCCCGGCTATTTTTTGTTGCTGTTTGGCCGGGGCCAGGTTTGAACCCAGCCACCCTTGATATATGGTGCCACCATCAAGGGTATTGTTAACCTGTAGGTTTTTTTTGTGAAAATTAGGAAAAAATGCCTTCTCTGGAAGGATACAGTGTTTGGCTGGGCTGTAGACTTGGGGTCTTTATTATGAGAGGTACTAGAAGGCACAATTTACCCAGGTGCCCCTCCAACAGCTGGGCAAGTGGAATGTGAGCTAGATTCCAGCTCCTACCTACCCTCAGGTGAGACTTCTTGTGCTGGACACCTCTGTACAGCTGTACCTGTCAACCCTTCTCAGCAGACCCCCACTATCTCTAAGAGACACAAAGCTACACACACTCCAAGGTATTTTCTAAAGAGGCCCTCATCCCAGCCTGTCTCCACTTTGGGTATCAAGCCTCAAAGCCCATGCCCTACTAATTAAGTAGTGCCTTCATCAAGCTCTCAGCAGTAGGAGTTACTGGGTCCCTAATCACTCTGTGAAGAACTGGGTCAGATTCCTTTTCTCAGGGCCAAGAACAGAAGTCTCTGCACACCTGTGTAGCATGGCTGTTTGTACACTATGTTCACATATCTCAGCATCCTCACACCAAAATTGTGAGGCATGTCTCCCCCCAATCCCCTCCATTTACAAGGAAGCCATGCCCAGAGAAGTTAAGGAACTTGCCCAAGTTTTCACAGCATGTAAGTGGTTGTGTCAGGACTCTATCCCCAGAACTAGCCGTCTGTCCTCCCCACTACTGAAGAACAAAGTTGCTGACTTCACAGCTTGCCAAACCCCTGCTGGAATTGCTCTCACTCCTTATCCCTAGCAGCCTCTGGCCTTTCCTTTTCCCCAGTTAGCAGGATTCGCCTTCTCCTTTACACTGATTACAGGGGAGGGAGCTACCACAAATAACTATTCTGGCCTCCCCAGTGCACAATGGGGCTCTCAGGGCAGAGGCCTGAGGTGTCTAGTGGAAGAGCTGACCTGAATGGGGTCAGGGAGCAGTTATTTCCTTTCCTATCCTGTGTGAGGGACAGGCCAAGGACCAAAAAATAGCCACAGGAAAACGCAGCCATCTGGAGGCTGAGAGAAATTCAGAGACCCCTGAACACCTCCTGTTTGTGTTGCCAGGGCCCCTGAAGAGGGGCAGAGGTAACCCTAGCAGACAGCCAGAGCATTTCCCCTGGTCTGTGTGAGCTCACATATGCATGTGAGCTTTCACTTGGGAAAAGGGCTTCAGTGTTTGGAAAATCATTAGCCTAACCCAACAGCTCCCAAAGGGTGGTCCCTAGACCAGCAGTATCAGCATCACCAGTAAGAAATGAAAATTTGCTGGTCCCATCCCAGACCTACTAAATAAACTCTGGGGGTGGGGCCAACTATGTGTTTAATAAGCCTTCCCAGTGATACTGAGGTGCTAGAGTTTAAGAACCCCTGGCCTAGTTCAAGTATGTAAGAAAATGGAGACCTAGTTGTGGGTCAAAGGCAGGGCTGGGAAGAGAACTCAAGTTTCCCAGTCCCAGAGGGCGGAGGACTGGGCGCCTGGAGGTGGCCCCTGCCCAAGCCTCTTGTCCTTCCCCTCCATCTCCTCTCAGGCGCCATGCTGCCGCTTCTGCTGGGCCTCCTGGGCCCAGCGGCCTGCTGGGCACTGGGCCCGGGCCCTGGCTTGGGCTCTTCCGAGCTGCGCTCGGCCTTCTCAGCGGCACGCACCACCCCTCTGGAGGGTACGTCGGAGATGGCGGTGACCTTCGACAAGGTGTACGTGAACATCGGGGGCGACTTCGATGCGGCCACGGGCCAGTTCCGCTGCCGCGTGCCCGGCGCCTACTTCTTCTCCTTCACGGCTGGCAAAGCCCCGCACAAGAGCCTGTCAGTGATGCTGGTGCGCAACCGCGACGAGGTACAGGCGCTGGCCTTCGACGAGCAGCGGCGGCCGGGCGCACGGCGCGCAGCCAGCCAGAGCGCCATGCTGCAGCTCGACTACGGCGACACGGTGTGGCTGCGGCTGCATGGCGCCCCGCAGTACGCGCTCGGCGCGCCGGGCGCCACCTTCAGCGGCTACCTGGTGTACGCCGACGCCGACACTCCTGCGCGCGGGCCGCCCGCGCCCCCCGAGCCGCGCTCGGCCTTCTCGGCGGCGCGCACGCGCAGCCTGGTGGGCTCGGATGCGGGCCCCGGGCCGCGGCACCGGCCGCTCACCTTCGACACTGAGCTCGTCAACATCGGCGGCGACTTTGACGCGGCAGCCGGGGTGTTCCGCTGTCGCTTGCCGGGCGCCTACTTCTTCTCTTTCACGTTGGGCAAGCTGCCGCGCAAGACGCTGTCGGTGAAGCTGATGAAAAACCGTGACGAGGTGCAGGCCATGATTTACGACGACGGCGCGTCGCGGCGCCGCGAGATGCAGAGCCAGAGTGTAATGTTGCCGCTGCGGCGCGGTGACGCCGTGTGGCTGCTTAGCCACGACCACGACGGCTACGGCGCTTACAGCAACCATGGCAAGTACATCACCTTCTCCGGCTTCCTCGTGTACCCCGACCTCACGCCCGCCGGCCCGCTGGGCCTTGGGCCCCTGGAGCTCTGAGCCCTGGCCGGGAGAAGAGCCTCGGAGGACCGGGGTCGTGGTGGCGTGCATGCCAAGCCGGGACTGCGGCCCGATAAGCCTGCTGGTGCCAGCACGCCGGCCTGCCTCCCCAGCTCGCTGGACTCTGTCAATAAAGTGGGCCTGCTTGGCGCTGTCAGCCCAGAGTCCTGCCTTTGTCTTGATTGTTATGTCTTTGATTTGGGTTGGGACCAGGAAGACCCTGACCACTGCAGGTCCACAGTGGGGGATGGAGGTCAGAGGACCAGACTGGGTCAGGCCTTGGGAGGGTGAAGAGGTGGGAATTTGATAAACCATATTCACTTAGCCCGGTTATGGGCCTCCCCTTCATGTCCCTGTCCAATCCATCCCTTTGACTCCTCCGCATTGACCTAGAACCTCATTCATAGGCCAGGGCCGATTCCCTTCTGAGACAGCAGCTCTTTACTCCTCGAGGGCACGGGATTCCTGGAAATGGTTATTACGTAGTTTTCCTGGTAGGGCATAGGAATGGATGAGGAGTTGCCCTGACCTCTGCCCTCTCAGGATGATAAAGTTATTTGCTCAGGGCAGGGCTTAGACAACTTACTCTGATAAAGAATAACACAGGCTCCAGGAAGCCAGAACAGAACATTTTATGAGAAGAGCTACAGTGAATCAGGGCTACATCTCCCCCAGCCCACCTCAGTTTGTTTTTCTCAACATTGTTCTTCTCCCAGCTCACTCCCTCCCCTCCCCAGATGTTTATCTGAGGCTCGTTGAAATGGACCAAGACATTTTTTCCTCCCTCCCCTCAAAGAGGTAATGCTTTGCCACCTGGTTCCTTTTACTGCTCCAACAGACAGAACTCAGTAAGTCCAATCTGTTCTCCCAGCCTGGATGGGGAACTTGGGGGCTCAGAGACCCCAGAGCCTTGGTTGTGCTTAAAGGGAGTGTCTAAATTAGGACTGAGTGGTGCCTGTAAATTTGCACAGACTCCCAGGGTAGGAGTCAGAGGGTCTGACCTGGACTTACTTGGGGGCAGCTTCCCTTTCAGCATCTCTTAAACACATTTTTCAAGCCTTACTCCTGACTCCTGATACCCTCACACGTACACACAGCCTACAAGTCTGGTCCTTAGCTCTCTATCTGCTCCCTGGGACCCATAGCCTGGGCTATTAGCATATCAAGGTTCAGGGAACAAGATGGGGATGGTGGTGTCCAGGGTGTGGCCAAGATCAGAAATCTAAACACAGTGGGAAGAGCCAGGTGCCAGATGGACCCCCTGCCCAGGAGGGGTCTAGGTAAGAGGGATGGGGAAATGGGAGGAGGGAATGGCAACGAAAGGGGAGGGTCAGGGTAAGGGGTCAAAGATGGAGGCCCAGGGCCCTAGCAATGGGGGCTGATCCTGGGGACAGAAACCCTTGCATAGGTCCCAGAGTGTTTCCTGTGCTAGGAGGGCGAAGACCTGGGCCCAACGACCCCTCTCCTCAGCCTCATTAACTGCATGAAGCCGGTAGACACAGGACAGGCCTGTGAGGAGCAGGTGTTCAAAGTCCCAATGGCTAAGAGGAGGCCCCTTCCGCAGGTCCTGGAACTGCTGTAGCCGCTGCTCAACACCCTCCAAATCATTAGGCACGTGGTGCTGCAGGAGAAGTCTGAGTCGGCGGCCTGGATGTGTGGATGCTAGTTCCTCATCCTGGATGTGCAGCTGCCCCATGACATCCAGCTCCAGCCCAGCCCAGAGCAGCTGTAAGGGGAGTCTAATAAGGGGTGGGCTGTGGCCTGGGGGGCAGGGCAGGGAGCAAGAATGGTCTGGGGGCATAAGCAAGCAGTAGTACTCATACCGGGTCCCCATCCCCACCCCAGAAGGCCCACCCTGAGACATCCCCCTTCCCAACCCTGAGCTTAGGGACCTCTGGACATGCACACCCCCATGTCCCAGGCTGGGAGAAAAGACCTCAAACATCACTTCTGGGGCCTCTGGCTCCTGTAGGCCACCTCCCACGTTGGTGCTGTCCATCGGCTGCCCTGGGGCAGCAAAGGGGAGTCAGGCCCCTGCCATGCTCCATTCTGAACACCCCAGCCTCCCAGAAATGGCCTTCAGCTGGTAGGGGTCCCTAGTAATTCATTAATCTACAAAAAGGCAGGAATGCCATCTCATGCCCCCTTCTCCCCTCCCAAACATGTACACATACACATTGACATTCCCCCTCTCAGGCATAGTTCTTGCAATGTCAAAAGCAACATCTCAAGCCCAATTACCATCTTGGCAAATGCCCAGGACTCCTTTAACTTGCACAGTGTTCTAGGTAAAGAGCTCCAGGCCAATGGGTCACCAAGACACATAATCATGACAGTGTCACCTAAAACAGTGCCAGTGACCCTCCCCAGAGGATGAGGACCTCTGGGAAAAGCCTATTCTTTACCTGCTCCTCTTCATTAGTAGACTCTGTGCAAGGTAGGAGCGCAGGGTCAAGCCGAGCAGCTTCTGCAGCAGCTTCCTCTATCCTATACCCTGCAGTGTTGTCTAGCCCTTACAGTGATTGTCCCAAGCCCGGGACAGGTCAAGAGACCCTGCTGTGAGCATCACCTGGAATAAACCCAGGGCCCAAATCTGGTCACCACTGGCATCAAGGGCACTTAGGGCTATTTCTCTAGGCTCACCCAGATCTTTCCAGTTCTGGGGATGAGGCTCACACCATTACCACCATTGCACACATCAATCTGATACCTATCAATGCTCAGAGCCAACTGTACTGCTGTCCACTGACAGCCTTTTTTGGCTCCTGTCCACTCACCCCAAAGCCCTGGTACCTGCATGATGCTGGGTTGTAGTCATCCCATGGAGGAGACAAGTGGCTCCCATGAAGCACACCAGGAACTGCAATGTCACAGCCATGCTCCACCACGTCCTCCGAGTCTCACTCTCCTCGCAGCTCTCTGCTCCCTCAACTGCTTGCCACAACCCTCAGCTCCAACTTTCCACTGCAGGCTGTTTCCGAATTCTTTTACACCCGTTACACACGTCAGTCTTCAATGCTGAACAGGGAGGGGCTAGCTGTGGCCTTGGTCACCTCCCAAGGGCTCATTCCATCCCTTAAAAATGAGAAATCTGGGCAGTGCCTGTGGCTCTGTGGGTAGGGCGCTGGCCCCATATACCAAGGGTGGCAGGTTCAAACCTGGCCCCGGCCAAACTGCAACAAAAATAGCCAGACATTGTGGCAGGCACCTGTAAGTCCCAGCTACTCAGGAGGCTGAGGCAAAGAGCCTAAGCTCAGGAGTTGGAGGTTGCTATGAGTTGTGCAATGCCACAGCACTCTACCAAAGGTGATAAAGTGAGACTCTGTCTCTACCAAAAAAAAAAAAAAAAAAAGAAATGATAAATTTTTGGTTGTTGGCAGGCCCTCAGCCTTTTTCTGCCCAGATGGGCAGGATGCTTAGTTAATAGGAAAAAGGTGTTTGGTAGCAAACAGCTCTAGTTTAGCCCTGGGAAGGGGTAAGAATGAGCCTAGGCAGTAACATTAGCTTACTTCAAAACATTCTGCAATGGCAGCCTCCAGGGAGACCCTCAGCTGCCAAGAGCATCAGCTGCCAAGTCCCAATTTCCTTTTTTTTTTTTTTTTTTTTTAAATTTTAATTGTTGTTGTTGCAGTTTTTGGCCAGACCCGGGTTTGAACCCACCACCTCCGGTATATGGGGCTGGTGCCCTACTCTTTGAGCCACAGGCACCACCCCCAAAGTCCCAATTTCCAACTGCATGGTGGTCTGTGTGGGCAGCCCTTGGAACAGGGAGAGCCAAACACTCCAATCTCACGCACTCAGCCATAGCTGAACAGACCAGACCAGCTGGGGTAGGGCGCATACTCTCCTGGAAGATAGGCCAATCTAACTCCTGAGTATTTTTTGCCCCAGCCCTGAGACTCCTGTTTACTAACAACATTCTCAGTTCAGGGCACTAACTGGGCCAATTCCATAAGCCTAAGGGTGATGGGTGATCAGGTTACAATAGGTCACAGGGCTCAAGACTTAGAAATGACTTGAGATTCTTCCTGGCTCTGACTTTTGGCTCATGGAACCCTGTGGATATTCGGGTGGAATAAGTGGACTGGGGTTTCACTGGTTAGTTCCATCCAGGATCCTGGATCTATCAACGGTTACCAGTCTGCTGTGACACAGGGCTTTCTTCAGCAGTTGTTGAGGCCCCTCCAGTTCTCATTAAAGGCCATGCCACACCTATCCTGGCCCTTGTGGACTGTAAGAACTTTCAATTATAGCTCCAGAATCCTCAGTACATCCAGGCCTGCAGTTCACCATG
This sequence comes from Loris lydekkerianus, assembly GCA_963574355.1. Taxonomy (NCBI): domain Eukaryota; kingdom Metazoa; phylum Chordata; class Mammalia; order Primates; family Lorisidae; genus Loris; species Loris lydekkerianus. Next base: position 38,543 of record CAUYPK010036886.1, on the reverse strand, counting down.
TCTACAACTGCACTATTGTGGTTTGGTAGGGTGTCTCTAAGGAAACAGGCAAACACCTGTACCTTCCTTCTCCTGAATCAAAGTGTCACTTCTGCCGGGTGCCATGGCTCATGCCTGTAATCTCAGCACTGTGGGAGGCTGAGGAGGGAGAACTGCTTGAACTCAGGAGTTCGAAAAACAAAAACAAAGTGTCACTTCTACCCATTATAAGCACACAAATGTGTTGAGTGTAAGTAGGAATTTATTTACATGGACACACAATTGTAGATAAGGCGCTTTCTAGGACCAACATGCCTTCCCTGCAGCTACTTGGCTTCAGGCTTCTTGGCTTCAGGCATCTGGTCTCTGGCTTCAAGTTTGGGACTCTCAGGGGGCTGGCGATAAGCAGGGAAAGCCTCCCAGGGGCTGTTCAGGTCAAACTTGCGGAACTCTTGGGCCAGCTCCACCGGCTCAGCTACTACCCGCTTCACCTCATCATCATAGCGTAACTGCATGAAAATAAAAAGCAGGGTTGAGCACAGAAGGTCTTGTTACCCCCACTAAGAAGCCCACTATCACAAGGGTGAGACTTCTCCAGCCCCTATCATTCTCTGTTCTTGACCCTCATTCTAGCTTCTTCCCAGGCTCTGTCAGTAAGTCTCTGCCCAAATCTGTGTCACCTATCAGGTCACATCCCAAGCAGCTAGTCTGTGGGATTCCAAAATGGCTTCTACGTCTCATAACCTCCATGCAAGCACTGGTCAGACTCCCCTGCCCAGCACTACCATGTCATGGGACTCTGCTCACCCATCCACACAATCTTATATAAGGTAATGTTAAGCATTTGCCCAGGGTTAGGAAGCACCCAGTGGCTGGGAAGAGTAAATCTAAACGGGCAAACACAACATCAGACCCCGTGGCCTTGGTGTTTTCACTGTGAAGAACTAACAGGAGTGGTGGCACACGCTATAATCCTAGCACTCTAGGAGGCCAGATCCAGGAGGATTACTTGAGGTCAGGAGTTTGAGGTGGCTGTGAGCTAGGCTGATACCACGATACTCTAGCCTGGGCAATAGAGTGAGACTCTGTCTCAAAAAAAACAAACAAACAAAAAAAAAACAAAAACTAGGGGCTTGGCGCCCATAGCAAAGTGGTTTCAGTGTCAGCCATATTTACCGAGGATAGTGGGTTTGAACTAGCCCGGGCTAGCTGAAAAATGACAATTGCAACAAAAAATAGCCGGGCATTATGGTAGGCACCTGTAGTCCCAGCTACTTGGGAGACTGAAGCAAGAAAATAGCTTAATCCCAAAAGTTTGAGGATGCTATGAACTGTGACACCATGGTACTCTACCAAGGGCGACACAATAAGACTCTGTCTTAAAAAAAAATCTAGGCTCAGCAGCAAGGGTGCTAGCCACATACACTGGAGCTGATTCGCACCCAGCCTGGGCCTGCTAAAACAACAATGACAACTACCACCAAAAAATAGCCGGGCATTGTGGTGGATGCCTACAGTCCCAGCTACTTGGGAGGCTGAGGCAAGAAAATCGCTTGAGCCCAAGAGTTTGAGGTTGCTGTGAGTTGTGATGCCACAGCACTCTACCGAGGGTGACAAAGTAAGACTCTGTCTCAAAAAAACAACAACAAAAAAAAAAACTAATACAGTACACCCAGCACATCTCTTTTTATTGTTGAGAGTTCAAATGAATGAATAAGGAAAATCAGGTGCTGGGGTGAACAGGCAAACCAGGTAAGGGAGATAGCAGGGAAGAATGAAAGGAAGGAGACAGAGAAGTTGCTCTGACCAGAAGTACCCAAGAGACATGAGAATATGGAAAGCACTAAGAAATCAGGAGCATCTGAGGTCTACAGGAGCAGGCTAGAGGGCCACAAATCTCATTATTTCTGAAGTTAACTTTGCTATAAAACTCACATATATCTATGTATATAAAAGACTATCTTCCTGTTAACTTGCATTACCAGTGAAATTCTTTTAAGGTCCTTATAGTTATTAGTCCTGCCTCAGTGGCTATTCTTGAGGGCTGAACATTTAGTGTCATTCCTTTCAACTGTCTTTCCAGAGATTGAGGGCAGGGTGAAATAATCCTCAACTTTCAGGTCTCAGGGACAGACTGTGTCTTTAAGGCTGTTTTGATCATTACCATGGCTAATACCAGTTGAACATGCACCAGATACCAGGGTTTACAAATAGATCATTTAATGACTGCCACAAAATATTAAGTGCTATTATTCCCATTTTATAGATGAGAAAACTAAGTCATAATCAAACTAAGTAAAAGAAACTAGATTTTTAATCCAGAGGCCATGCTCTTAAATCATCACAATCCACAGACCATATTTCCCACCATGCCCAGGATACACTAAGTTTCCTCAGAGTCCCTCCCTGAGGATGCTGCCCCAGATCCAAGGCTCCTACCTCAACATAGCCAGACAGGGGGAAGTCTTTCCGGAAAGGATGTCCCTCAAAGCCATAATCTGTCAGAATCCTTCTTAGGTCAGGATGATTAGCAAAAAAGACTCCAAACATGTCCCAGATCTAGAAAAGAGATTCTCAAGTAACCAGTCCACCAGGGCCAACAACAAGAGTAATGTACAGGGGCTGCCCTGTATCCCATGGTTTTAACCAGTTCCACAAATCTGGCCCAGAGGCAGGGCCCACCATGCCCAGTAACTCACCTCCCTCTCATACCAGTTGGATGCCTTATACACAGAGACAGTGGACTCAATGGGTGTCAGCTCATCTGTGTAGGTCTTCACACGGATCCGTGAGTTGAAGCGCAGGGAGAGTAAGTTGTAGACAATCTAGGGAGAACAGAGGGAGCTGGAGGACCCACATGGCAATAGGGTGAGGGGTCTGGAGTGGGAATCCCTGGCTGGGAGAATCACTATACCAAAGGATACAGGTTGGTTGTGGCCTCTACCCTATGACCCTTGCTTTCTATTCTGAAGCTAGATTCTCCTATGCTTACAACTATTTTCAAAGGCCTTGGAACACCATACCTGTCTTTGCTCGTGTAAAAGATACCTCTTTATCTGGGATGTCTCCCTTGTGTACCCAAACTGCACCCTCACCAGGCTTAATTACTTTTTTTTTTTGCAGTTTTTGGCTAGGGTTGGGCTTGAACCAGCCACTTCTGGTATATGGGGCTGGCGCCCTACTCCTTTGAGCCACAGGCACCGCCCCTCCTTTTTTTTTCTTGAGACAGAGTCTCACTGTCACCCTGGTTGGAAGGCCATGGCATCAAAGCTCACAGCAATCTCAAACTCTTGGGCTTAAACAATCCTCTTGCCTCAGACTCCCAAGTAGCTGAGCCAGGGATGTGTTACCATGCTTGGCTGGTTTTTCTATTATTTATTAAAAAAAATTTTTTTTGAGAGTCTCAAAATGTCACCATGGATAGAGTGCCATGGCATAGCTCACAGCAACCTCCAACTCTTGGGCTCAAGCAATCCTCTTGCCTCAGTTTTTCTATTTTTAGTAGAAATGGGTCTCGCTTTTTGCTCAGGCTGGTCCTGAACCTGTGAGTTCAAGCTATCCACCTGCCTCAGCCTCCAAGAGTGCTAGGATTATAGGTGTGAGCCACCAGGCCTGGACTTTTTTTTTTTTTTTTTTTTTTTTTTTTTGAGACAGAGTCTTACTTTGTTGCCCTTGGTAAAGTGCTGTGGCATCATAGCTCATAGCAACCTCAAACTCTTGGGCCCCAGAGATTCTCTTGCCTTAGTCTCCCAAGTAGCTGGTGCCCTCCACAATGCCTATTTTTTTTTTTTTTAAAGACAGGGTCTTGGCTGGGCTCATGGCTTATGCCTGTAATCCTAGCGCTCCCTGGGAGGCCAAGGTGGGTTCCCAGAACCTGCCTGAGCTCACAGGTTTAAGACCAGCCTGAGCCAGAGTGAGACCTCATCTCTAAAAATAGCCAGGTGTTGTGAAGTCCCAGCTACTTGGGAGGCTGAGGCAAGAGTTTTGCTTGAGCCCAGAGTTTGAGGTTGCTGTGAGCTGTGACACCACAGCACTCTACCAAGGGCAATAAAGTGAGACTCTGTATCAAAAAGAAAAAGAGAGAGAGAGACAGGGTCTTGCTCTGGCTCAGGCTGGTCTAAAAACTCCTGAGCTCAGGCAATCCACCTACCTCAACCTCCCAGAGTGCTAGGATTACAGGCGTGAGCCACCATGCCTGGCCTTCTATTTTTAGTAGAGAGGGCCTCTCACTCTTGCTCAGGCTGGTCTAGAACTCCTGAGCTCAAGCAATCTACTCACCTCGGCCTCCCAGAGGGCTAGAATTATAGGTATGAGCCACCATGTCCAGCCTACTAGGTTTAATTTCTGTTCTGCTGTTCATCTGTTCAGATTTAGCATAAATGTTCTCTTTTCACAGAAGCCTCCCAGAATGTCCCTCCTGCATTCTAAGGATCCCCAACATACCATGTATTATATGTTACTACAGTAAGCTACTCACATTTTTACATGACTCTTTCTCACTAGAAGATGGGGTGATCTTTCTTTTTTCTTTCTTTTTCGTTTTTCATTTCAGATTGAGAGTACAAACAACTAGGTTACAAATGTTTGCATTTGTTAGGAAGAGTCACTCTATCTTTGTTATTTCTTTCTCAATCCCAGGGTCTGGCAAATAGTAGATAATAGGTAAATATTAACAACTAAATGTATGAGAAATTATTGTGTGCTAGCAATTTACCTGCACACAATATCTCATTTGATCCTTATAACCACCCTAGAAGGTATAGGGACAACTTTATAATTACTCGCAAATAAGAAAATTAAAGCTCAGGAAAATCAAAGAAAACCTTAGAAGTCACATGGTATTCTATGGGAAAGCTAGGATTCAAACTTGAGGTCTGCTTGATTCTGAGGCCTGGATTCTATTGTTTGACCCAAACAGAAATTGACGTTATGGTTACTATAGGTAACTGTTACCCTGAAACTACTCTGTTCCCTTTCTTATCTGTACTCCCCAAACCTTCTGAAATCTTCTGACCTCAAAACGGTTCTGCCGAGTTGGAATATCCACTGCTGTCAAGTCAGCCAAGGACCTGAATTGTGCATTGGTGTGATCTCTGAGGAAAGTCAGCACTGGGATGACTCCATCAGGATGGATGCAGATCTCTAACTCATTGAAGCAGGATACCTGCAGGCATGGAAAGGAAGGGAGAGGGAACAAAGAGCTACTAGGAAGCAGCTAACTTCACCTGGCTTAATGCACAGAAAGAAGCCCAAGTTTGAGATAGAGAAGTTTGTGTTTTGTTTTGTTTTTTAACACCAGGCTGCCCATTCCCACATGCCCCAAGAATATGGTTCTTTCTTGACCCAGACCCAAACAACAAATACTAGTGAAATTTACCTGAACCTGTTGGACATACTTGGGCAGGATTTCAGCTACATATTCTCCAAAAGCTGAGAGCTGCTTGTGGGCCACTTCATTATGCAGTCTGACAGTGGCTGGAAAGAAAAGGCATATTTGACAAAGGAATGGAGAAGGTAGCAGCCAGGTCTGCATCCATTCTCTTGGTCTTATAAGGAATGTTGACATAGAGGAGGGCTCCCTGCAGAACCTTGAGAAAGGTGCTGAGCAGGGTTCCTTTTCCAGGGAATATGAAGTGATGAAAACTTGGGAAAATTCTCACCTCACTATTCAGTCCACAGAGGCTTTTTTTTTTTTTTGCAGTTTTTGGCTGGGGCCAGATTTGAACCCGCCACCTCCGGTATATTGGGCTGGTGCCCTACTCCTTTGAGCCACAGGCGCTGCCACAGAGACTCTTATTACTGCAGCTGGGAGTTTGCCTCTTAGAATTATTCCACAGTTCTTCCTCCACACTGTCTGCATTTCTGCTAAAGCAGCATAGTCTCAGCTCTCCTCTCACATTAGGAGCTCTTTGGAGATGGGAACCAAAACTTTTGCTTCTTGGTATCTCCTTAGTACTTAAGTTTTTTGCCCTTTTTTTTTTTTTTTTTAACCAAGTCTTACTCTGTTGCCCAGGCTAGCGTGCTATGGTATTAGCCTAGCTTATAGCCCCCTCAAACTACTGTGTTCAAGTGATCCCCATCTCAGCTTCCCAAGTACGTGGGACCACAGGAGCCTGCCACACACTTGGATAATTTTTCTATTTTTAGTAGATGAGGTCTGTCTTGCTCAGACTGATCTCTAACCCCTGAGCTCAAGGGATCCTCCTGCCTTGGCTTCCCAGAGTGCTAGTATTACAGGCATGCACCACCCACACACAGCTTCTTACCAGTTAGCTTATACCAGGTTCTCAAGGTAAGAACTTTAGGGCTGAAGAGCCCTCACCAAACGTTTGTTAGAACATCTTTTTGGGCCAGGTGCGGTGGCTCATGCTGGTAATACTAGCACTCTGGGAGGCAGAAGCAGGAGGATTGCCTGAGTTCACAGGTTTGAGACCAGCCTGAGCCAGAGTGAGACCTCATCTGAAAATAGCTGGGCATTGTGGCAGAAGCCTGTAGTCCCAGCTACTTGGGAGGCTGAGGCAAGAACATCCGGTAAGCCCAAGAGCTGGAGGTTGCTGTGAGCTATGACACCACCACACTCTACCAAAGGGTGACAAAGTGAAACTCTGTCTCCAAAAAAAAGTAAAATAAAATAAAAACATCTTTGGTATCAATGAGAAAACTGAGGCCCAGAAAAGGGGACATGCCTGATCACCTAACTCCCAGTCTGCTTATGTTAATCGTAACATTAACATCTCCATAGCCAAATCACTGAGCTCTTATACATCAAAGGCTGTGGATTAATGGTTAAATGTTCTCTGCCTTTGGTAGCTGACAGGCATGCTCTGTCATTTGTTAGGTCGGTGATCCTGGATAATTTAATTCTGTTTCCTAATCTACAACATGGAGAGTAAAATACTAACTCATAAGTTCTTTGTGAGGACTAAACAAAATCATTTACTAAAATCCTCTATTGTGGTGCCTGGCACACAGTTAACTACTCAATTAACGTGAGCTACTATTATTACAGGGCGCTTAAGTCCAAAACTTATGTTTCCTGCTCTCACATAGCTGACAGTTTAATGAGAGAAAGAGGATCAGGTGAACAGACAAGGCACAATCAGGGCCACAACAGAGAGGCCTAAGGGTATAGCAGAGCTTGATTCGGCCCGCAAAGTGAAGACCACTGCAGTCAGATCTTCAAGGACAAGCATATATTTGCCAGGAGGACGCAGGGAAGAGCATCCTCGGCAAGAACAAACATCTCACGAAAGTAAAGAAGCCCCCACCCTGCCCCGAAAGTAGTCCGGAGGAAGAGCGATGCCCGCACATACTCACGGCGCGTTTCGGCCGCGGTGCTCTCCCTCCTCACTGGCAGCAACAGTGCCCAGGGTCGCCCAGCTCCTGCACAGAGATACAAAGCATAGGCGCAAAGGGTGAGGCCCGAAAAACTCTCTGCGCTGGGAGCACCGCTACTCTTGAGCCCTGCCTGCCTCAGCCGAGTGCTCACCCCTGGCCAGCGCCGCGGAGCCCACAAGTCCGCGCCACCAGACCCTGGCCGCCGTCGCCGCCATGTTCCCCGGACACAAACCAGGCAGCCCAGGGACAACTCACAAGACGCGGAGCTCCAAGGGCACGGACCGGAAGCGGAAATGTGCAGCCGAACCTCTTCCGGGCGGACGCGGGGCCGGAAGCAGAGGTTCCGGGTTCGGGGCACCGGGATGAAAGGAGGGAACGCAGGTGAGAAAGCGAGGCCGACAGGTGGGGAAACCGTGAGGTGAACGTAGCCCTAGCTCGGTGTGGCAGACGCTGGAGAGAAGGCAAGGTTGCTGAAGAACCGGACGGGTGAGAGGAGGGACGGGGGTGTGCGTTCTGGGTTCTACGTTCCGCACCCCTCCCCCGCTTCCTGAGGCGAGGTTTTGAGCGAGGCCGGCGGGACTGAGCAGGAAGAACGGTTTCCTTGGCGATCGTTTCCTGGGCGACTCCAGGTGGAGCGAGGACACTTCTGGGAGATGGGCCCCCCCATGCCCCAAGCTAGGGTTGGCTGGGTTCTGTCTCCAGTTATGGGACAGAGCCTTGGGAAATCTTTAGAGCGAGTGGGGAAGTGGAGAAAACAAGCTCAGAAGAGACCAAACGTGGGACTAACGATATCCCAGGCCAATCCTCACATCCGAGTGTGTGGACTCCTTGCGTGGGAGGAGACAGGACCCCCACGTGCAAGGATGTGGGGGTCGTTTTTGTCTGGTTCTTCTGCCCCTGAGATTTATTAGTTTTATGCCTGAGTTATCTGGTTAAGTTGTAGGCTTCCACCAGTCCCTTGCTTTCATATGTTGACTTAAATCCCAAGTATTTTACATCATGGAAAAGAATTAGAACTTTAATTGATTTCATTGGGGGAGGGGCGTCTCTGCAGGTGAATGAACAGATTTGGTTGAAGGAGAGCATCAGGGACATCATCGGCAGAGCAAGACTAAGGCTAATCTGGACCTACTTTGCTCTCACTTTTTCCTTTAACCTCACTGAGTTGGACAGTTGGATTCATAGACTATGGCTGTGAATCCCCCAAGTTACTCACAGTGGTGTTGCTTTTTAGACAGCTGGAAGAGAGAAAAGCTGGCTACCATGGAATCACCCGAGGAGCCTGGAGCATCCATGGATGAGAACTACTTTGTGAACTACACTTTCAAAGATCGGTCACACTCAGGCCGTGTGGCTCAAGGCATCATGAAACTATGTCTGGAGGAGGAGCTCTTTGCTGATGTCACCATTTCTGTAGAAGGCCGGGAGTTTCAGCTCCATCGGTTGGTTCTCTCAGCTCAGAGCTGCTTCTTCAGGTCCATGTTCACTTCCAACCTGAAGGAGGCCCACAATCGGGTGATAGTGCTGCAGGATGTCAGTGAGTCTGTTTTCCAGCTCCTGGTTGATTATATCTACCATGGGACTGTGAAACTTCGAGCTGATGAGTTGCAGGAAATTTATGAGGTGTCAGATATGTATCAGCTGACATCTCTCTTTGAGGAATGTTCTCGGTTTTTGGCCCGCACAGTGCAAGTGGGAAATTGTCTTCAGGTGATGTGGCTAGCAGATCGGCACAGTGATCCTGAACTCTACACTGCTGCCAAGCACTGTGCCAAGACCCACTTGGCACAGCTGCAGAGCACAGAGGAATTTCTACACTTACCCCATCATTTACTTACTGATATCATTTCAGGTAAGTTTCAGGAAAGGGAATATCATATCCAGCTACTTGTTCAGTATACTAGTTCAGGAGAAAGGAACCTTCAAGCTTTCTGGTCTTGGTTTACATTATTTTTCCTACATTACTATTGAGATACCTGATGAAACAAGTTGAGTTGAGATTCAGTGTAATTATTGTCGGTCCGTATAGAGGAAGAAACCAGCACTCACCCACAAAAGATAGTAGGCTTGGTGCCTGTGCTCAGTGGTTAGGGCGCTGGCCACATACACCGGGACTAGCGGGTTCAAACTCGGACCAGATCTGCTAAACAACAATGACAACTACAACAAAAAAATAGCCAGGCATTATTGGGGGCACCTGTAGTCCCAGCTACTTGGAGGCTGATGCAAGAGAATCACTTAAGCCCAAGAGTTTGAAGTTGCTGTGAGCTGTGACACCATAGCACTCTACCAAGGGTGACATAGTAAGACTGTTTCAAAAAAAAAAAAAGAAAGTAAGCAGCTATGTGTATTATACTCTATCTCTTCCCTGCTTAAGTGTTCTTATTTCTCTTGTACTTTGCATGTACTTGTGGTTTTAATTACCTGTGTAAATTGATGATGTGTCAAGATAGCAAAGAAACTAAAAAACTTCTTAAATGATGGCCCAACTTTAGGTAACGAAACTGACCCTGCAAGTGAGTTGTAACCATACTTTAGGTTTGAGCTATATAACCTGGTAGGTTATTTCCATGGCAGATGGGAATATCCAAGCCATCCATTTCAATTGTTGTTTTTTTTTTTTTAATCCATTTTGATTTTTAAAAAACAAGGCAGTTTTATGGGCGGTGCCTGTGGCTCAAAGGGGTAGGGCGCTGGCCCCATATGCCGGAGGTGGCGGGTCTAAACCCAGCCCCAGCCAAAAACTGCAAAAAAAAAAAAAAGGCAAGGCAGTTATATGTTAATCTCATGGTGTGTATGTATATATATACACATACATATACGGTGATAGTCTAATAAAGTGATTCATATCCTTAAAGCTCCTTACTTTAAATTTCTCTCAGATTATCAGATTTGTCATTGACCATTCTTTGCCTTGGCTCTCATATAGATGGAGTTCCATGTTCCCAGAATCCAACAGAGGCAATAGAAGCCTGGATTAATTTTAATAAAGAAGAAAGAGAGGCTTTTACAGAGTCACTCAGGACTAGCTTGAAGGTAAGGCAGTTTTCATTACATTAAGAGTTGGAACATTATACTCTGCCTACATTTCAACCATCAGTTGGCCTGGCCTCTTTTTGATGAATGGTTAGTAAGCCATACCTGACTTGAAGTTGATATGATCTGGGAGAAGGATGTGTTTGTGACCCTAAAAACCACCAATCCATGAACTTCAAAGTTTATTGAGAGAGAACTATTTTCTTTTTTTTTTTTGAGACAGAGTCTCAGTCCATTGCCCTGGGTAGAATGCTGTGGTGTTATAGCTCATAGCTACCTCAAACTCTTGGACTCGGGAGGCGCCTGTGGCTCAAAGGAGTAGGGTGCCAGCCCTGTACACCGAAGGTGGCAGGTTCAAACCTGGCCCTGGCCAAAAACTGCAAAAAAAATACTTGGACTTAAGCAATCCTCTTGCGTCAGCCTCCCAAGTAGCTGGGGCTACAGGCACCTGCCATAACACCTGGCTCATTTTTCTATTTTTAGTAGTGACAGGGTCTCTCTCTTGTTCAGGCTTGTATCAAATGCCTGAGCCCAAGCAATTCACTGGCTTCGGCCTCCCAGAGTGCTAGGATTGCAGGTGTGAGCCACCACCCCTGACCCCTAAATACCCTTTGTCTGAAGCACCAGCTTATGGTCATTTTTAAAATGCTTCAGGGGTGAGTGTGACGGATTGTCTGACCCAACAAAAAATTGTCTAGAAGAAAGTGATTAGAAAAGACTCAGGATGACATACAGTCATCCTGAGGGGAGTGTATTAGAGCAAGATACAAGTGTAAGGGCCAGGACTTTTTTTTTTTTTTTTGAGACAGAGCCTCAAGTTGTCACCCTGGGTAGACTGCCGTGGCATCACAGCTCACAGCAATCTCCAACTCCTGGGCTTAAGTGATTCTCTTGCCTCAGCCTCCCAAGTAGCTGGGACTACAGGTGCCCACCACAACGCCTGGCTATTTTTTTGTTGCAGCCGTCATTGTTGTTCGGCTGGCCCAGGCTGGATTCAAACCTGCCAGCTCAAGTGTATGGCTGGTGCCTTAGCCACTTGAGCCACAGGTGCCAAGCCAGGGGCCAGGACTTTTAAGAATATGTGTTTTAGCTGGTCCTTAGCCTAGAACTAATAGCTATAACTTATAATTTTAATTTTGCCAATAGGAAATTGGTGAGAATGTGCACATTTACCTGATTGGGAAAGAGTCATCCCGTACCCACTCGTTGGCTGTGTCTTTACACTGTGCAGAAGATGACTCCATCAGTGTAAGTGGCCAAAACAGCTTGTGCCACCAAATCACTGCAGCCTGCAAGCATGGTGGAGACTTGTATGTGGTGGGAGGGTCCATCCCACGGCGCATGTGGAAGTGCAACAATGCCACCGTTGACTGGGAGTGGTGTGCACCTTTGCCTCGGGACCGGCTCCAGCATACCCTGGTGTCTGTGCCCGGGAAAGATGCCATATATTCATTAGGTGGCAAGACACTGCAGGATACCCTCTCCAATGCAGTCATCTATTATCGGGTAGGTGATAATGTGTGGACAGAGACAACCCAATTAGAGGTGGCTGTGTCAGGGGCTGCTGGTGCCAACCTCAATGGAATCATCTACTTACTAGGGGGGGAGGAGAATGATCTGGACTTCTTTACCAAACCTTCCCGACTCATCCAGTGCTTTGACACAGAGACAGACAAATGCCATGTGAAGCCCTATGTGCTGCCCTTCGCCGGGCGAATGCATGCAGCTGTACATAAGGATCTGGTGTTCATCGTGGCTGAAGGGGACTCCCTGGTGTGCTACAATCCCATGCTAGACAGCTTTACCCGGCTTTGCCTTCCTGAGGCCTGGAGCTCTGCTCCATCCCTCTGGAAGATTGCCAGCTGTAATGGAAGCATCTATGTCTTCCGGGACCGATATAAAAAGGGGGATGCCAACACCTACAAGCTTGACCCTGCCACTTCAGCTGTAACTGTCACAAGGGGCATTAAGGTGTTGCTTACCAATTTGCAGTTTGTGTTGGCCTAAGGCATGGAGGTATGCAACTAAATACTTTGCCCTCCCCCTTTCCCTATCCAAATTCAAAGTCCCTTGGGCCCCAGTTCACAGTAATGTGTTATTTTTTGGCACAGATTAGAAAGGCAGTGACTGTCCTTCCCCAAACCCATAAAAGTGCTCTGTGTTTGGGGCTTTTTAGACTGCTTCTGCTCAGCTGACTGCTTGAAATGAGAGTAGCCAGCCTGTACTCTGACATCCCCTGGTAATTCATGCCACACTACAAATTGCATAGAGCAAGCCTCTTCTCAGACCTTAGCCACAGCCTCCCCTCTTTACCTGATCAATGTTGAATAGAAGCACCCCTGATCCCAGGGCAAAGGAAAGATGCCCAATCATACTTTTTTCTGATAGCCTGTGAAGTGGCTAGTTGATAATTTTTCCACAGAGAATTAGGTGTTAGAGTCTTCCTTCAGGCTTTGGTTGGGATAGTGGACTAAGATGAAGGTGTACCTCACCAGCAAGACTTAACTCTAGAATTCAGGACATTCATTCCTTCTATTTTTTTCTCATCTATCTGTCAGGAATGTAATTTTGGCTTTATTTTTTGTTTATTTCAAGAGGTAAGCCAGAAAGTAGAAAGGATTGTTTCTAATTAATATCAGAAACTATTCATTGCTAGGTTATTTTTTAAAAAGTGAAAAAAAAAAAAAAAAAAAAAAAAAAATTTTTGAAACTCAAAAATAAAAACTCTCTTCTCTGTTAAAGGCTAGGGATTGTGAAGACAAATAAAACTTTTTGGAAGGATATGTGTGTCTGTGTTGAATTCAGAGACAGGATCTCGATTTTGCTCAGGCTGGTCTCAAACTCCTGAGTTCAAGCAACCCACCCACCTCAGCCTCCCAGAGTGCTAGGATTATAGGCATGAGCCAGGATCACTACTTTAAAAGTGTGAGAGGGAGGCGGTGCCTGTGGCTCATAGGTAGGGCACCGGCCCCATATACCAAGAGTGGTGGGTTCAAACCTGACCCCCGCCAGCTAAAACAGCAACAACAAAAATAAAAGAAAAAAGGAAAAAAAAAAAAAGTGTGAGAGGGGTGGTGCCTGTGGCTCAAAGGAGTAGGGCATCAGCCCCATATACAGGAGGTGGCAGGTTCAAACCCAGCCCCAGCCAAAAACTGGAAAAAAAAAAAAAAAAAAGAATGAAAGTGTGAGGGGAACCCCACAGGGCAAAATTGGGTTTTTTTTTTTTTTTATTAAGAGATTAGGATATGTCACCCATGATGGAGTACAGTGGTGCAATCATAGCTCACAGTAGTCTCACTCCTGAGTTCAAGTGTTCCTACTGTGTATCTTAGACTACAGGCATGGGCCAACCATGCCTGGCTAAGTTTTAAAAAAATTTTTTTAGAGAGTAAAGGTTGGCCTTTTGTTGCCCAGGCTGGCCTCAAGTGATCCTCCCACTTCACCCTCCCAAAGTCCTGGGATTATAGATCTGGGTCATCACACCCAGCTGAAATTGGGATTTCTGACAGTGGCAAAAAGCCAGACGTCAGTTATTCCTCTTTTTTTCAACTGTTAACTTTTTTTTGAGTTAACAGTGCTGTATATCATCGGCACGATATTAGATGCACAATAGATTTTTGTTAAAATTAGTAATTCTATGGCCCTGGTCAAGAAAGTAAAATACCCCCATCACTATCCTCTATGCTGTAAATATAAGCCATACTAAATCTCTTCATCTGTAGGTACACAACAGTGTAACTTGAGGAAAATGAAACAAGACAGAAGAAACAAAATTAGCTATTAGCATATTTCTGTTATGTCAAATTCGGACCTAAGGCCCTTAGGTCCTGTTAAAATTTTTTATTCTATATTAAGCAGGACTGTCTTCCTTCTTCTTTTTCCTGACCAGGGGATTCATGTCACATTGAGTTCTTTCTAATCCACGTAATTCATGTTTTTGATATGTTACATGTCTCATCCTTGGCTGTCCCTACGGTAATCTTGTAGAACTCTTTTAGAACATCCAATTGACCAGGTCTGATGTGGATGTGTGACCGGATCTCGCTGATGGCTTTTACAGCCTCTTCTGGACTCCAGTTGTGCACCTGAAGTACAGGGTTGGGAAATCAGCACAGAAAAAAAGGAGCAGGTGTTAAGGCACCCTGGACCTGCAGGCAGGCACTAAAGGCCCCAGAATTTTATTTCTTTAAAAACCCATTTGGGAGGTTTTAAAAACTGTTATAAATGGGAGAGCACTTTAACCACCAGAGTTAAAGTGGGACTCCACAATATTATGCAACAGGCCAGATGGAAAAAGCAGTCTCTACCCAATTCTTGCTCTCCCAAACCCTGGGGAAAAAAGGTTGCACATGGGAAGCTGACATCATAACTTCAAGACTGCCTAGGCATTAGGCCTACTCGATATCTTCAGCTGGGCTTTTGGTTACAGAATTTCTAGGAAAGAGTATATGGTAGATATTTTTATGCAATATGTCATCATGGCTAGAAAAACAGTACTTTTTAGTTTAGCCAGGAGGGTTATCCATGTTTTATTGATGTATAACTCAACAAAACCAAGAAAATATAGATTTCTAACTGGCTGGTTCAACTGTTACATGGCACAAAAATATACTTCTGAGACCCATTTCCAGCAAAGAGTCCTTATGACCAAAGCTTTGGTGGTGGTCAGTCAGATACTCACCAGTCCACAGTAACAACCATGGCCAGGCTTAACTATCCACGTGACTTAGAAAATATGGGGTCAGGCGGCACCCATAGCTCAGTGGGTAGGGCTCTGGCCACATACACCAAGGCTGGTGGGTTGGAACCCAGCCCGCGCCAGCTAAAATCAACAATGACAAATGCTACCAAAAAAATAGCTGGGCATTGTGGAGAGCACCTGTAGTCCCAGCTACTTGGGAGGCTGAGGCATGAGAATTGCTTAAGCCCAAGAGTTTGAGGTTGCTATGAGCTGTGACACCACGGCAGTCTAACAAGGGTAACATAATGAGACTCTGTCTCAAAAAATATATATATGGGGATCAGACAGGTTACTAAAATGAATCAAGCTGGGAGGGTGGAAGAGAACAGGGAATGATGAAGGACCACAAGGTGTATGCTTCTCTAATTTTTTTTTTTTTTTCAGATAGTCTTACTTTGTCACCACAGCTCAGTGCTGTGGCATCTTAGCTCACAGTAACCTCAAACTCTTGGGTTTAAGTGATTCTTTTGTCTCAGCCTCCCAAGTAGCTGGGACTACAGGTGCCGATCACAACACCAGGCTATTTTTTTTTTTAGAGACAGGGTCTTGTTCTTGCTCAAGCTGGTCTCAAACTTGTGAACTCAAGCAATCCACTCGCCTCAGCTTCCCAGAGTGCTAGGATTATAGGTGTCAGCCACCATGCCTGGTCGTTGTCTAAATATATATATATTTGTGTGGCCAGGTCTGGGTTTGAACCTCCAGTATATAGGTTATATGGGGCTGGTGCCCTACTCCTTAGAGCCACAGGCACTGTCCCCACTCTAAATATTTTTAAAGCATCCAACCTGCCAATCAAAACAAATGGATAGGCAAGATTTAGTTTACATCTCCTGTTTCTAGAAACAGATGTTCACAACGTACACTCTGAAATACTTAAAGAAACCTGAGTTTCTGAAAGTAATCAGCACTATTATTACAGTACTAGATTTCCTGACATGCTGTTTATTACACGTTGCTAGCCTTTTGCTGGGTTTGGACATCTGTTACCCCATATTTTATGTGTGTGTGTGTGTGTGTGTGTGTGTGTGTGTGTGTGTGCCATGGCTTCACACAGCTCACAGCAACCTCCAACTCCTGGGCTTCAGCAATTCTCTTGCTTCAGCCTCCCAAGTAGCTGGGACTACAGGTGCCAGCCACAACACCCAGCTACTTTTTTGTTGCAGTTAGGCCAAGGCCGGGTTTGAACCCCCCACCCTAAGTATATGGGGCCGGCGCCCTGCCCACTGAGCCACAGGTGCCGCCTAGCCCTTTTTTGTTGTTGTTGCAGTTCAGCCGGGGCAGGGTTTGAACCTGCCACCCTCAGTATATGGGGCCGGTGCCCTACTCACTGAGCCACAGGCACCGCCCACCCATATTTTTTTTATGGTAAATCCTGCATTTATTAGCAATCAGCTAATCTCTCTGTCATAGTAAAAGTCAAGAAACAATCCAAGTTTTTAATAACTCCTCAGGTGAGTCCCAGTACTTGGAGATGTGTTTTCAAATTTTTTTTTGTTTTTTGAGACAGAGTCTCACTATGTTGCCCTCTGTAGAATACTGTGGTGTCACAGCTCTCGCAGCAACCTCAAACTCCTGGGCTTACGAGATTCTCTTGCCTCTGCCTTCCAAGTAGCTGAGACTACAGGTGCCCGCCACAACGCCTGGCTATTTTTTGGTTGCAGTTGTCGTTGTTTAGCAGGCCCAGGCTGGACTCGAACCCGTCAGCTCTGGTGTATGTGGCCAGCGCCCTACTCACTGAACTTAGGGGCACTGAGCTTCAAACTGTTGATTAAATCAGCAAGGATCACATGAATTCCAGGCTTTTAAAGTTACACAGGCTGGAGTCTCTAATCACCAGCTTTGGGGGAATGAATGAGAAATGTTCAAGTCCAACAGACATCAGCCCGCAAGCCAAACCTCTGGAAACCACATAGGGATTACAGGGAAAAAGCATGAAGTAGCAGATTACAAGCTGTGAACATCACCATTCCACGCCTTCCCAGCTGCATGGGGGCTGCACACACATGCTGAGAGCAACCCTAGACCTCCCTTTGGCAGCTGTGGACCCACTATACCCAACAGCACTAACACATTCTGTCAGCTCAGCGCCTGTAGCACAGTGGTTACAGCACCAGCCACATACACCGAAGTTGGGTTCGAACCCAGCTTGGGCCAGCTAACCAATAATGACAACTGCAACAAAAAATAGCTGGGCATTGTAGCAGGCACCTGTAGTCCCAGCTACTTGGGAGGCTGAGGCAAGAGAATTGCTTAAACCCAAGACTTTGAGGTTGCTGTGAGCTGTGATGCCATCGCACGCTAGTGAGAGCAACATAGATTCTGTCTCAAAAAAACAAATCAACTAACCATTCTGTTGGTAGGAAAGAAGATTCAATCCTGGAACTCCACACAAAGCCACAGGAGGTTGTAACCCCATTTTTTGAATGCCTGCTGTAGGCCAAAGCTTAATGTACTTTGTCAATTAAGATTCCCAGCTGGACGTTGTGGTGGGAGCCTGAGGCAAGAGAATCACTTAAGCCCAAGAGTTGGAGGTTGCTGTGAACTATGATGCCACAGCACTGTACCCAGGGCAACAGCTTGAGACTCTTATCTAAAATAAAAAAAAAAAGGCGCAGCGCCTGTGGCTCAAAGGGGTAGGGCACTGGCCCCATATGCCGGAGGTGGCAGGTTCAAACCCAGCCCTGGCCAAAAACCACACCAAAAAAAAAAATAATAATAAAAGATTCCTAACATGTTTAAGCAAACAGTATCAGAAAGGAGAAGCCACTTTTGCCTATCCTAGCTGGCAGGTGTCAAGGCTAGAGATGAGTCTATCCAGAAAGCTCAGATGCTTTCCACAATACCATACCTCCTCCCAACAGCCTGAAATTTGGTACATGGCCCCTTCCAGCAAGGCCCACAAATAGGCTATGCTATTGAAGTTCTGGAAATCTGCTATAAATGGGGCCAGTCCAGAAAGACATTTCCTACCTGAATCAGGTATGCTGCCACCATAGTCGCACTCCTAGAGCGCCCAGCCTTACAATGCACGTAGACACACTGGCCCAACGACTGGTACTCAAGAGCAAACTGCACTCCTTTCTGGAGGTTGTTCAAGGTGGGAATTCCGGTCATATCTACTGTGCTGAGCCGCAGCTGCTCAACTCCTGCTCTTTTCCATTCCTGGAACCAGGTCCACCAGCATAAAAAAGAGAATGGAAAAAACCTGATGTGAGTGGGATGACAACAGACTCCCAAGCAGGGAGCAAAATTTCAGGGTTTACTACAATGTCAATATATTGTTTCTTGTTTACTAAAAAAGAAAGTTCATCTTTTTTTTTTTTTTTTTTGGCCGGGGCCAGGTTTGAACCCGCCACCTCCGGTATATAGGGCCAGTGCCCTACTTCTTTGAGCCACAGGTGCCGCCCTAAAAAAGAAACTTTTTACAGAAATGCTTTTAAAATGGCTGGCCCAGCTCAGCGACTGTAGCTGGTTAGGGTGCCAGCCACATGCCCTAGGGCTGGTGGGTTCGAACCTGGCCCGAACCTGGCCCTGAACCTGGCCCGGGCCTGCTAAACAACTAAGCCTGCTAAAAAAAAAACAAACAAAAATAGCAGGGCATTGTGACAAACACCTGTAGTCCCAGCTACTTGGGAGATTGAAGCAAGAGAATCACTTGAGCCCAAGAATTTGAGGTTGCTGTGAGCTATGATGACACAGCTCTCTACCCAGGGTGACATAGTGAGACTCTTTCTCAAAAAAAAAAAAAAAAAAGGATTTTCCTGTAATCCCAGAACTTAGGGAGACTGAGGTGAAAGGATGCCCTGAGGCCAGGAGTTTGACACTAGCATGGGCAACATACTTAGTGAGACCCTGTTAAAATTTTTTTTTTTTTAATTTTAAAAGAAAATATGGGCCAGGGCGGCACCTGCGGCTGTGAGTGGGACATCAGCCCCATATATGGAGGGTGGCAGGTTTGAGCCCGGCCCCAGCCAAATTGCAACAAAAAATAGCCAGGCACTGTGGCAGGCGCCTGTAGTCCCAGCTACTTGGGAGGCTGAGGCAAGAGAATCGCCTAAGCCCAAGAGCTAGAGGTTGCTGTGAGCTATGATGCCACTGCACTCTACCAAGGGCGGCAAAATGAAACACTGTCTCTAAAAATAAGAAGAAAAAAAAAAAAAATGGAAATATGGGCCAGCACGGTGGCTTACTTGTAATCCTAACATTCTGGGAGGCTGAGGCAGGTGAATCAATTGAGCTCATGAGTTCAAGACCAACAAGAATGAGACCTCATCTCTACTAAAAATGAAAAATTGAGGCAAGAGGATTGCTTCAGCCCGAGTTTGAGGTTACTATGAGCTATGATGGTGCGGCACTCCACCAAGGGCGACAAAGTGAGACTCTGTCTTAAATTGATAAAATAAAATAGGTTTTTTTTTTTTTAACTTAAAATAATGTATCTGGGTGGCGCCTGTGGCTCAGTGAGTAGGGCGCCGGCCCCATATGCTAAGGGTGGCGGGTTCAAACCCAGCCCCAGCCAAACTGCAACAAAAAAATAGTGGGGCGTTGTGGCGGGCCCCTGTAGTCCCAGCTACTTGGGAGGCTGAGGCAAGAGAATCATCTAAGCCCAAGAGCTAGAGGTTGCTTTGAGCTGTAACGCCATGTCACTCTACCAAAGGGCCATAAAGTAAGACTATCTCTATGAAAAAAAAAACAAAAAAAAAAAAACAGTGCATCTATGGCAGCGCCTATGGCTCAAAGGGGTAGGGCGCTGGCCCCATATGCCGGAGGTGGCGGGTTCAAACCCAGCCCCGGCCAAAAACTGCAAATAAATAAATAAATAAATAAACAAACAAAAAAAACCATGCATCTATTTTCGTTAGTGTAATATTTTCTCTTAAAAAGGAGAAGTGATGGCTGGGCACCTGTAGCTCGGCAGCTAGGGTGCCAGCCACATATACCAGGGCTGGTGAACCTGTCCCTGGCCTGCGAAACAACAATGACAACTACAACAAAAAAATAGCCAGGTGTTGGGGGCAGACACCTGTAGTCCTGGCTACTGAGGTTGACGCAAGAGAATCGCTTAAGCCCAAGTGTTTGAGGTTGCTATGAGCTGTGACGCCCTAGCATTTTCCTGAGGGCAACAAAATGAGACCCTCTGTCTAAAAAAAAAAAAAAAAAAACAAAAACGGGGATGGGTGGGCAAGGCCTGTGTTCAGTGGGTCGGGCACCGGCTCCATAAACTGATGGTGGCAGGTTCAAACCTGATCCCAGCCAAACTCAACAAAATAATAGCTGGGCGTTCTGGCAGGCACCTGTCATCCCAGATACTCAGGAGGCTGAGGCAAGAGAATTGCTAAGCCCAGGAGTTGGAGGTTGCTGTGAGCTGTGATGCCATAGCGCTCTACTGAGGGAGATAAAGTAAGACTGTCTCTAAAAAATAAGTGAAAGGAGAAATATGGCCTCTGACAAACCGGGCAACTTTATTTTTGTTTTAAGAGTTCAGGCTCGATACCTGTGGCTCAAGCAGCTAAGGCGCCAGCCACACACACCTGAGCTGGTGGGTTCAAATCCAGCCCAGGTCCACCAAACAACAATGACAGCTGCAACCAAAAAATAGCTGGGCGTTGTGGCAGGCACCTGTAGTCCCAGCTACTTGGGAGGCAGAGGCAGGAGAATCGCTTCAGCCAGGAGTTGGAGGCTGCTGTGAGCTGTGATGCCATAGCACTCTACCCAGGGTGACAGCTTAAGGCTCTGTCTCAAAAAAAAAAAAAAAAGGAGAGAAGCACAGCCTTGAGATTTCCTTAGGCTAGTGAGATGATACAGCCACATCTAAGAGATGTCAGTGCCTCACTAACACCTAGAAACTAAACATGTTCTGGAGTTGCCCCATAGTTTTGGACTCCTTTTGCTTCACAGGACAGAATACACTAGTGAAAATTTCCTATTTTGGCTAATAACACTTGCCTTGTGGCAAAGTACTCTGGGTAATCCAAGCAACTGTTAACTTTATATTTTTAGAGACAGAGTCTCACTTTGTCATCCTTGGTAGAGTGCCCTGGTGTCATAACTCACAGCAACCTCAAATTCTTGGGCTTAAGTGATTCTTTTGCCTCAGCCTCCCAAGTAGCTAGGACTACAGGCACCCACCACAATGCCTGGCTATTTTTGTTGTTGCAGTTGTCATTGTTGTTTAGCTGGCCCTGGCCAGGTTCAAACCCAGCCTTGTTAACTGTTCTTTTAAAATATATGCCATGGGGGTGGCGCCTGTGGCTCAAAGGGGTAGGGCGCTGGCCCCATATGCTGGAGGTGGTGGGTTCAAACCTGGTCCCGGCCAAAAACTGCAAAAATAATAATAATAAATGATTTCTGTCTTAAAAAATAAATAAATAAATAAAATAATAGATATGCCATGACTAATTAATATATTTTATTTATTTATTTTTTTTTTGAGACAGAGTCTTAAGCTGTCGTTCTGGGTAGAGTGCCATGGTGTCATAGCTCCTGGGAACCTCAAACTCTTGAGTTCAAGTGATCCTCTTTTGTCAATGTTTCTATTTTTACTAGCGATGAGAGTCTTGACTTTGTTTAGACTGGTCCTGAACTCCTGAGCTCAAGCAATTCACCCACCTTGGCCTCCCAGAATGCTGGGATTACAGGCCCCATAAAAATTCCCCTAAATTGGGGCAGCACTTGTGGCTCAGTGAGTGGGGCGCCAGCCCCATATACCAAGAGTGGCGGGTTTGAACCCGGCTCCAGCCAAACTGAAACAAAATAATAGCTGGGCGTTCTGGCCGGCACTTGTAGTCCCAGATACTTGGGAGGTTGAGGCAAGGGAATCACCTAAGCCCAAGAGCAGGTTGTGAGCTGTGACGCCATGAACTCTACAGAGAGCAACAATGTGAGACTCTTGTCTCTAAAAAAAAAAAAAAAAATTCCCCTATATCAGCCAGTCGAGGTGGCTCAAGACTGTAATCCTAGCACTCTGGAAGACCAAGGTGGGTAGATCGTTTGAGCTTGTGGGTTGGAGACCAGTTTGGGCCAGAGCAAGACCTTGTCTCTAAAAATAGCTGGGCATTGGGCAGAGCCTATGGCTCAAAGGGGTAGGGCATTGGCCCTATATGCCAGAGGTGGTGGGTTAAAACCCAGCTCTGGCCAAAAAACTGCAAAAAAAAAAAAAAAAAAAAGAAGCTAGGTATTGTGGGGGGTCCTTATAGTCCCAGGTACTTGACAGGCTGAGGCAAGAGAATTGCTTAAGCCCAAGAATTTGAGATTGCTGTGAGCTGTGATGCTACAGCACTCTATGAAGGGGAATAAAGTGAGACTCTTACTCAAAATCAAAACAACAAAAAAAATTCCCCGAAATCAGAGCCCAATGAATCCTTTACAATTTTTTCAATGGATAATTTTATGATAAAGTTGGGGGAAGGGGTGCATTTCTTACTTTAATTTCTAATTTTAATTGGTGCTTTATTCTTCATCTTGAATGCCTAATACAGTGCCTTAACCAACATGCAGTGTTCAAAAAAATGTTGAATGAATGGGCGGCACGGGGTGGCTGAAGCCTGTAATCCTAGAATTCTGGGAGGCAGAGGAGTATAGATTGCCTGACACCTCATAGGTTCTAGACCAGCCAGAATCAGAGGGAGACCTTGCCTCTAAAAATAGCTAGGCATTGTGGCCGTAGCCTGTAGTCCCAGCTACTTGGAAGCCTAAAGAGAATCACTTGAGCCCAAGAGTTGGAGGTTGCTGTGAGCTATGAGGCCAGGAGACTCTACCGGAAGCGACAAAGTGTGCCTATCAAAAAAAAAAAAGTTAAACGAATGAAATCAGCAGAGTCTAGCAAAGTTGCCTTTTTATTTTAATTACTGATTTTAGGTTAGTGAAATTAAGAATACATTTCTGCACAAGGCGTAATGAGACTTTGTCAACTTCGTGCTTTTGTCTTTCACAATTAGTTTCTATTCTACCTCCAGCAGCAGCCATTTAAGCTTAGAGGCCCAGATCCTCCTTCCCTAGGAGGCAAAGAAGCCTGGGACTCCTATCTCTAGAGCACGTCACCTGCAGCGTCCCTCTTCCCCCAAACATCTCTAGCTGGCCCTGACCCAGGCCCAGGATGGGGAGCAAGGCTGGCGGGTGCCCCTCCTCCAGCTCCTGCCCCCGGGTCCCACCCCCCCACCGCGGCCCGGGCACCTCACCTGTGGGGAGTTGCACAGGAACCTTGTTTCATACTCCTCGTTCATGGTGATCACCGCGCGCACGTTCTCGTCCTGTACCAGCTGCCGAGGCAAAGAGGGGGCTCAGCAAGGGCCGCAGAAGCCCCGTAGGCCCGGCCGGGCAGCGCGGCGGGGCGATGCGGGCGTGGAGGCCCTGGGCCCAGCTCACCTGGCGCGTCATGTTCCGCAACGGCAGCGCGCCCAGCAGCACCGTGGAATCGATACGGTGGTACCAGTCGCGGTGCCCCCGGCCAGGCATCTTCCCGCGCAACAGCGTGTAGAGCAGCGTGGGGTAGAAGAGCACCCGGGCCAGGCCGGCCTCCAGCAGCGCGGCGGTCGCCATCCCGCCCCACCCGGCCTGGCGCAGTGGCGGCCGGTCTGCCCCTGAGCTCGCGGTCTGCGGCCGCGAGAAGAGCTGGCAGGAGGTGGAAGAGCAGGGCTGTGAGCTGTCCGAGGCCTTCCGCAAAAGCGACGAGGTCTGCGTGGGCGCCGAGACTCTGGGCCCCGGGCATTCCCGGGAAAGGCCTGGAGCCCCCGGGGCGGGCACCATGGCTCGGGAGGAGGGGCCACGGATCTCGGAGGAGGGACCTTGGCGGGAAACTGGGACCCCGGCCGTGGGAGAGGGCGTCCTGGGCCAGAGGCCTGTGAGCCTGCCGCGGGTGAAACTGGGACCCCTGCTAGTGGCTGGTGACACACCCCTCCCCCGACGGAAGGGGCTGTGACCCCAGCTGATAGGGGGCATGACCTCTGCATATGGAACTGTCACTCCAGCCCAGGGAGGAGGGAACAGTTGCCCTAACTCCTGGCCAGGAGGAAGGGTGAAGCAATCTCCGATGAGGATGGGAACCGCCCCAAAGAGGAGACAAGACAAAGATGGGACTCCAGGGAGATGAAGGAGAGAGGAGGAGGGGCTTTGAGCTTTCCAGCAGAGG
Source organism: Loris lydekkerianus (assembly GCA_963574355.1). Taxonomy (NCBI): domain Eukaryota; kingdom Metazoa; phylum Chordata; class Mammalia; order Primates; family Lorisidae; genus Loris; species Loris lydekkerianus. Next base: position 14,322 of record CAUYPK010036886.1, on the reverse strand, counting down.
AGCTACCTGGTGGTGAGGACTACATCAGGGCGAACAGGACACCTGGGCTGATGGCACCCTCCGGCTCCCCTCCCCAGTCTTTCTTTCTTTTTATTTTATTTATTTATTTTTGCACTTCATCACTCTCGGTAGAGTGCCGTGGCATCATACAGCTCACAGCAACCTCCAGCTCTTAGGCTTAGGAGATTGTCTTGCCTCAGCTCCCAAGTAGCTGGAACTACGGGCGCCCGCCACAACGCCCGGCTACTTTTTTGTTGCGGTTTGGCCCACCACCCTCAGTACATGGGGCCGGCGCCCTACTCACTGAGTCACGTATGCCCCCTCCCCATCCTACCCCCGTCTTGATGCACAGCTCAATCCTCTTGACCAAACATCGGTATATACATAGTATGAAAAAGAAAATCAGGGGGAAAAAAAAAATGTATATATATATATATATGTTTTATGTGTTTTGTTTTCTTGAGACAGAGTCTCACTAAGTCCCCCTCGGTAGAGTGCTGTGGCATCACAGCTCACATCAACCTCAAACTCTTGGGCTTAAGCGATTGTCTTACCTCAGCCTCCCAGTACCTGGGACGATATGCACCTGCCACAATGCCCAGTTAGTTTTAGAGATGGGGGTCTTGCTCTGGCTCAGGCTGATCTCCAACTGGTAAACTCAGGCAATCCACCTGCCTCAGCCTCCCAAAGTGTTAGGATTATGAAAAAAAAATTTTTTTTGAGACAGAGTTTCACTATGTTGCCCTCAGTAGAGCGTGGTGGTATCACAGCTCACAGCAACCTCTAAGTCTTAGGCTTAAGTGATTCTCTTGCCTCAGCCTCACAAGTACTACAGGCACCTGCCACAACACCTGGCTCTTTTTTTTTGTTGCAGTTGTCATTGTTGTTTGGCAGACCTGGGTCTGTTTCCAACCAGCCAGCCTAGGTGTATGTGGCCTGCACCCTACCCACTGAGCAATGGGCACCACCAAAATCATTATTTTTCAATTAATCAGAGCAGGCCAGGCATGGTGGCTTACTCCTATAATCCCAGCACTCTGGGAAGCCAAGGTGAGTGAATTCCATGAGCTCAGGGGTTTAAGACCAGTCTGAGCCAGAGCCAGACCCCATCTCTAAAAAATAGCCAGGCAGGGCAGTGCCTGTGGCTCAGAGGAGTAGGGCACTGGCCCCATATGCTGGAGGTGGCAGGTTCAAACCCAGCCCCAGCCAAAAACTTACAAAAAAAAAAAAAAAAAAAATAGCCAGGCATTATGGCTGACGCCTGTAGTTGCAGCTACTAGGGAGGCTGAGGCAAGAGGATAGCTTGAGCTCAAGAGTTTGAGGTTGCTGTGAGCTATGATGCCACAGAACTCTACCAAGGGTGACAAAATGAGAGTCTGGCTCAAAAAAAAAAAAAAATGCGTGATGAAAATTAAAAGCTAGGCTGGGCATGGTGGTTCACACCTGTAATCCTAGAACTCTGGGAGGCCAAGATGGGTGGATTGTTTGAACTAACCAGTTAGAGACCAGCCTGGGCAAAACCAAGACCCCATCTCTACTAAAAATAGAAAAACTGAGCCAAGAGAATCACTTGAGCCCAAGAGTTTAACATTGCTGTGAGCTGTGAAGCCACAGCACTCTAGCAAGGGCAACAAAGTGAGACTCTGTGGCAAAAAAAAAAAAAAAAAAAAAAAAAAAAAGAATATAAGTGGTTTGGTTTTACCTCTTATGTAGTTAAATCTTTTGTTATTGCCTCCATCTTTCATTTTGCTTTATAGTTTTTTTACTATAATAGTAAGAGATAATTGTATTTAAAAAACTCCAAGCACTTCAAAATTATATGGTGTAAAAAGATGAAGGCCTCCTGGGCAGAGCTCATACCTCAGTGAGCGGGCTGGCCACATACACTGAGATTGGAGGGTTCAAACCTGGCCTGAGCCAGCTAAAACAACAATGACAACCTCAACAGGTTTGATAACAACAACAAAAAAATAGCCCTGCATTGTGGCGAGCATCTGTAGTTCCAGATACTTAGGAGCTGAGGCAAGAGGATAGCTTAAGTCCGAGAGTTTGAGGTTGCTGTGAGCTGTGATGCCACAGCACTCTACCCAGGAAAACAACTTGAGACTCTGTCTCAAAAAAAAAAAAAAAAAAAAAAAAAAAAGATGAAGGACTCCTATAACCTTACCTTGGGAGACAAGCATTATTAGAGGAGTTAGCTGTATCTTCTCACAGGGATTTTTTTCTTATCTTTTCAGGGACTGCTAACTGTCCACTCAAATCCTTTTCCACTTCTATAATATCTGAGTAGACATATGCTCAGTGTCCCCTTGTAGTTAAAGGTGATATGACACAGTTTTTTCTACAAGAATGTGAACATGGCTCGGCGCCTGTGGCTCACACAGCTAAGGCGCTAGCCACGTATACCTGAGCTGGTGGGTTCAAATCCAGCCCGGGTCAGCCAAACAACAATGACAGCTGCAACCAAAAAATAGTCAGAGGTTGTGGCGGGCGCCTGTAGTCCCAGCTACTTGGGAGGTGGAGGCAGGAGAATCACTTGAGCCCAGGAGTTGGAAGTTGCTGTGAGCTGTGATGGCACGGCACTCTACTCAGGGCGACAGATTGAGGCTCTGTCTCAAAAAAAAAAAAAAAAGAATGTGAACATGTGCAGGCATCACAGGGCCAATTACAAGCCTGGTATGTAAAACTTCCACAAATCTGTTCCATTCTTATGAACTGCACTGATTATAATGGCTGGAATGACCTCAGCAGGCATGAGTTATAGATGACTGCATCCCCATTAGTCTGGGTCACTTATATATTGCTTAGAGCAGAAGTTACCTGTCCTCATTCTCCTACTAACTAGGAATATCTACCTAATCTGTTAACAGAGAGAGAAAAATGCACTTTTTTTTCTTTTCTTCTTTTTTTTTTAAGAGACAGATTCTCACTTTGTCGCCCTCAGTAGACTGCTGTGGCATCATAGCTCACAGCAACCTCTAGCTCTTGGGCTTAGGCGATTCTCTTGCCTCAGCCTCCTGAGCTGAGACTATAGGTGCCTGGCACAATGCCCAGCTATTTTTTTGTTGCAGTTTGGCTGGGGCTGGGCTTGAACTCACCATCCTTAGTATGTGGGGCCGGTGCCCTACTCACTGAGCCACAGGCACCACCCTGCACTTTTTCTTCTTGTTTTTTTGAGACAGAGTCTGACTCTGTTACTCAGGCGAGAGTGCCTTGGTGCCATAGGTCACATCAACCTCAAATTCCTCGTCTTAAGCAATCCCCTCATAGCAATCCCCTATAGCTGGGACTATAGGGACCTGGCTAATTTTTCTATTTTTAGTAGAGATGGGGTCTTGCTCTTGCTGAGGCTGTTTTCGGACTCCTGAGTACAAGCAATCTATCTGCCTCAGCCTCCCAGAGTGCTAGGATTACAGGTTTGACCCACCCAGCACTTTAATGATTATTTTAAAATTTCCTTTCACTGGGAGGCTGAGGCGGGCAGATTATCTGAGCTCACAAGTTGGAAACCAGCCTGAGCAAGAGTAAGACTCCTTCCCTAAAAATAGCCAGGTGTTGTGGCAGGTGCCTGTAGTCCCAGCCACTTGGGAGGCTGAGGCAAGAGAATCGCTTAAGCCAAGGAGTTGGAGGTTGCTGTGAGCTGTGATGTCGGGGCACTCTACCAAGGGCCACAAAGTGAGACTGTCTCAAAATAAATAAATAAAAAATGTGCATTAAAAAAATGTACATCTAGTTAAAAAAAAAAAAAAAAAGGATTAAAAACCTGGGCTTTGGCTCGGCGCCTATGCCTCAAGCGGCTGAGGCACCAGCCACATACACCTGAGCTGGTGGGTTTGAATCCAGCCTGGACCTGCCAAACAATGACAGCTGCAACCAAAAAATAACTGGGTGTGTGGCAGGAGCCTGTAGTCCCAGCTACTTGGGAGGCAGAGGCAGGAGAATCGCTTCAGCTCAGGAGTTGGAGGTTGCTGTGAGCTGTGATGCCACAGCACTCTACCTAGGGCAACCACTTGAGGCTATGTCTCAAAAAAAAAAAAAAAGAAAAGAAAAGAAAACAAACCTGGGCTTTCTTCACAGAAGAGAATTTCCAAAAGGTCAATAAGCATATGTAAAAGTGATTAAAGTCATTGGACATTAGGGAAAAATATTTTATTTGTATATTTTTGAGACAGAGTCTTAGTCTGTTACCCCAGGCTAGATAGAGTTCCTTGACTTCATAGCTCACAGCAATCTCAAACTCCTGGGTTCAAAGGATCTTGCCTCTGCCTCCCAAGTAGCTGGGACAATAGGCATGCACCACCATGCCAGGCATAGTTTCTTTATTTTTCGTAGAGATAAGGTCTTGCTGTTGCTCAGGCTTGTCTGAAACTCCTGAGCTCCTCAAACAATACACCAGCCTCAGCCTCCTGGAGTGCTGGGATTACAGGCATAAGCCACTGTGACCAGCCCACATTGAGTATTTTTAAAGACAATCTTTTTTTTTTTTTTTTTAAGACGGAGTTTCACTTTGTTGCCCTCACTAGAGTGCTGTGATGTCACAGCTCACAGCAATCTCCAGCTCTTTGGCTTAGTCAATTCTCTTGCCTTAGCCTCCCGAGTAGCAGGGACTACAGGCGCCCACCACAATGCCCAGCTATTTTTTTGTTGTTGTTGCAGTTTGGCAGGGGCCAGATTTGAACCTGCCACCCTCAGTATATGGGTCCAGCGCCCTACTCACTGAGCCAAGGGCACTGCCCCTTTAAAGACAAATCTTTATCTGTAAGGCAAAAAATAAAACAGGAGGGCCATGCCTGTGGCTCAAAGGAATGAGGCACTAGCACCATATGCCGGAGGTGATGGGTTCAAGCCCAGCCCTGGCCAAAACCTGAGAAAAAGAAAAAAAAAAACAAAACAGGAAACTTTATATACTCCTTTTAATCTCATATCAGTCTTTTTTGTTTTGTATTTGGACTGTTTGGTATTTTGTCCATGCTGCTGAAATCCTTAAAAGTGACCAGACCTATTGTGTTCTTACATAATTGTTCTTCCCTTCAACTTTGGGCTAATTGGCCGTGCCCTTCCTTTGTTTAACTAAATGGAAGAGTGGCATTAGTATCCTACAAAAATTCCTCCCCTGAAAATAGGAGCTCTATGTCAAGGGGTGGCTAAAATAAGGAAAAGTTTCTGCTTGCCTTTATTTTTATTTATTTATTTTTTTTGAGACAGAGCCTCAAGCTGTCACCATAGGTAGAGCGCTATGGCATCACAGCTCACAGCAACCTCCAACTCCTGGGCTCAAGCGATTCTCCTGCCTTCGCCTCCCAAGTAGTTGGGACTATAGGCGCCTGCCACAACGCCTGGCTATTTTTTGGTTACAGCCATCATTGTTTGGCAGGCCATGGCTGGATTCGAACCCGCCAGCTCAGGTGTATGTGGCTGGTGCCTTAGTCACTTGAGCCACAGGTGCCGGGCCACTGCTTGCCTTTAAAGAAGTATCTACTGAGCTAGACACTTTTAAAAGCACTGGAGCTATAAGAGAATGATATGACAGGTGTGGTCCCTACTCTTATTTGGCTCATGGGCAAGTTCCAGGAAGTTCCTAAAGGCTAAATAATTTATTCTCTTTCCATACTTACCACTTAGATATGCCTAGTCTTTGATTCAACAATATAGGTACTTATTGAGCATGGATTAGGCATTATCCAGGAGCTGAGGGTAAAGCAGTAAAATAAAAAAACAGTTGAAACTCCTATCCCCATAGAGTTTACCTTCTGTGTAGGGGGGTGACTGCAAATAAAACAAGTAAAATATTAATGTATAAAATACGTAGTACATACTGTGTTAGGTGATGATAATGTTTTGGATAAAAACAAAACAAGAGGGCGGCACCTGTGGTTCAGTGAGTAGGGTGCTGTCCCTATATACCAAGGGTGGTGGGTTCAAACCCAGCCCCAGCCAAACTGAAACAAAGTAATAAAAAAAACAAGAAAGGGGATTAGAAGTGTGTGTGTGCGATTTTTTTTTTTTTTTTTGAGAGAGACTCTCACTTTGTCACCATCAGTAGAGTGCTGTCGCGTCACAGCTCACAGTAACCTCAAACTCTTGGGCTCAAGTGATTCTCTTGCCTCAGCCTCCCTTGTAGCTGGGACCACAGGCCTGGGCTAGGTTGGAACCCACCAGCCCCAGTGCATGTGGCCAGCGCCCTAACCACTTAGCTATGGGGGTCCAGCCTGCACTCGATTTTAAATAAAGTAGTTAGAGGGGCTGCGCCTGTGGCTCAGTAGGTGGGGCACTGGCCCCATATACCGAGGGTAGCAGATTTGAACCCGGCCCGAGCCAAACTGCAACAACAACAACAAAATAGCTAGACATTGTGACTGGCGCCTGTAGTCCCAGTTTCTAGGGAGGCTGAGGCTATAGAATCACCTAAGCCCAGGAGTTGCAGGTTGCTGTGAGCTGTGACACCATGGTACTCTACCGAGGGCAACAAAATGAGACTTTGTCTCTACTAAAAAAAAAAAAAGTAGAGAAGGGTGGGCTAAGAAGGTGACCTGGGAAGGTGGGCATGCTGGCTCACGCCTGTCATCCCAGCAATCTGGGAGGCAGAGGTGGGTAGATCGCCTCAGCTCACAAGGTGTTTGAGATCAGCCTGAGCTAGAGCAAGACCTGGTCTCTAAAAATAACTGGGGCATTGTGGTGGGCGCCTGGAGTCCCAGCTACTCCGGAGGCTGAGGCAAGAGAATCAGAATTGCTTGAACCCAAGAATCTGAGGTTGCTGTGTGCGATGATGTGCCATGGCACTCTACCAGGGGTCAACAAAGTAAGACTCTGTCTCAAAAAAAAAAAAAAAAAAAAAAGAAGAAAGAAAGAAAGACAAGAAAAGAAAAAAAAGAAGGTGACCTGAAGGAGGTGAGAAAGCGAGCCATGTGGATATCTGGATGAGTCTACGGATGATAAAAGGAGACATTCTCTGCTTTAATCATTTCTACAATCAATGGCAGCTTGGAGACAAATATACAATTATGATGTTTGCAACAATATTCTGTAAACTATAATGGTCTATAAACATGTTTTCAGTCAATTATACATAAAAGTATTAACAAGAATAAGATCATATATCAACATTATTGTTTTGTTTTTGCAGTTTTTGGCCAGGGCTGGGTTTGAACTCACCACCTCTGGCATATAGGGTCGGTGCCCTACTCCTTTGAGCCACAGGCACCACTCATATATCAGCATTAATTAATGTATTCAAAGCTGCCTACTACAATTAGGGAATATGATAACATACAATATAGTGGCTAATGGTTCTGGTCTATTACGGTACTAGAAAAGTTGTGGTTACTGCACCCAACACATGGGAAATTGTCTTTTTGTGGTAAAGTTGCATATAATCAGTATTTATGGATATGAAAATTATTGGCTCTGGGAAGCCAGATGAAGTTACAGTGAAACTATGCCCTAAATGGTTTATTTATTTATTTATTTTGAGACAAGGTCTTGCTGTGTTGCTCAGGCTGTTGTGCAGGAGTGCAGTAGTGTCATCGTAGCTTACTGCAACCTCTAACTTCAGGCTTCAAGGTATCCCTCTCCTTAGACTCCCAAGTAGTTTGGACTTTACGCAGGCACTACCGCTACCACTGGCTAATTTTAAAATATTTTGTGGAGACAAAGTCTTACTATGTTGTTCGGGCTGGTCTCAAAAACCTGGCCTTAAGGAATTCTCTTGTCTGACTTTAACGTGCTGGGATTACAGGTCTGAGCCACTAGAAATTTTCTTACAGTCTGAATTTCACTGTCTTACAAGGTCTAGAATTTTTTTTTTTTTTTTAATAGAGACAGAGTCTCACTTTATGGCCCTTTGGTAGAGTGCTGTGGCATCACACAGCTCACAGCAACCTCTAGCTCCTGGGTTTAAGCGATTCTCTTGCCTCAGCCTCCGGAGTAGCTGGGACTACGGGCGCACGCCACAACGCCCGGCTATTTTTTTGTTGCAGTTTTAGCCGGGGCTGGGTTTGAACCCGCCACCCTCGGCGTATGGGGCCGGCACCCTACTCACTGAACCACAGGCGCCGCCCTTTTTTTTTTTTTTTTTGAGACATAGCCTCAAGCTGTCACTCTGGGTAGAGCGATGTGACATCACAGCTCACAGCAATCTCCAACTCTTGGGCTCAAGCAATTCTGCCTCCGCCTCCCAAGTAGCTGCCACAATGCCCGTCTACTTTTTGGTTGTAGTTGTCATTGTTGTTTGGCAGGCCCGGGCTGGATTCGAACCTGCCATCTCCAGTGTATGTGGTTGGTGCCCTAGGCCGCTTGAGCTACAGGCGCGGAGCCCAACGTCTAGAATTTATGTAATAAACAACGTTGGTTTAACAAATATGTGTATTCCGTCTAGACTCAGGAATTCCTTAGTAACTCTGAAGGAAAACTTTTGAGACCTAACTTTTCCCCCCTGGGAAAAGCAGATTAGGGCTGGGCAATCAGTCTCTTGATAGAATCCTTATGAGATTCCTGCCCATTGAAGAGATTTTTGCCAGACTGTGAGTTCAACACAGTTATCCTGCTAGAAAGGACTCCCCTAATTCTGAAAGTTGGCAACACTTATGTTCCCCAGCCCAGCAAAGGGAGGCCTAGATGCTATAGCTCGTTGGCCTGCCCAAGCAAAAAGGAGGGTCCTGGCCAAGCACCATTCACTCATTCCTTCCTTCCTTCTTTCATTCATCCAATATTTTATTATGCACATATTCAGGGCCAAATAGGGGTGCTTGCTTGCCCACCAGCATCATCCAGAGTTCCTGTGGGTGCGGCGTGCAGATTCGAGAACTTCAGATTCCCAGGCCGGGGTCTTCCCTCCCGCAGAGCTCGGAGACAAAGAGGTGTGCCCCTGCAGCTTCCTAAGCCCTAGGGGCTTCGGCACGGTTGCTTCCCTACTCCCCAGCAGGGGATGGCGCTGCCGCGCTGAGTTCTCGGCCCGCCCCTGCGTCGCGCACCGCTCTGATCAGCGCTGCCGGCGGCGCCGAGTTGGTACGTTCCCCCTCGCCCTCTCTTCCTCGTCCCTCCCCGCCGGTGGTAGGTGCCGGAAGTGCCGCCATTTTGGGGTGTTCTGCTCTGGCGGCAGAGGCAGCGGCGGCGGGACGCGGAGGCTCCCCCGGGACTCGGCCTCAGCAGCGAGGCGGCGGCAGCGGCGGCGGCTGCGGAGGCGCAGGTAGCAGCTGAGGCAGCGGCGGGCTCAGGTGCAGCCGCTGGTGAGTGCGGCGTCCACAGGATAACGGGTCACAGGAGGGAGGGAGCGAGCCGGGGAGGGAAAAGAGGCAGGAGGGAGGCGCCGCGGGGCGGGTCCGGTTCGGTCGGCCGCGGGTCACAGGGCCGTCCGGGCGCGGTCGCTTCTCTTTCCCTGCGCCTCGGGGGCAGGGTCACGATCTCTTCCCGCGTGTCGGGGTCCTTGGCTTCCCGGGTCCTGCCGCACTTGCTTGGCGCGTGCCCCCACGCCCGGGGAGACCCGCCCTCCTCGTGGCTTCGCCCCCTCTTCCCGCGCCCTTTACCTTCACCCTCTGGTCCCGGAGGGCTCCGTTTCCTGCCGAGGGGCAGCTCCGTTATTCTCTTTCCTCCTGCTGTTCCGGACCTAGGCTGCTTGCCTAGGACACTCCATCTGTGTCCTGTTCGCCCCACGTGTTTTTAGTGCCCACCCCTGGGGGCGCCCCAAGATCCTCGTCTCTAGAGGGCAGCGCCTTTTTGAAGCCTCCAGAGCTCTTGGTTTCTCGCCCCAGATCCATTGGGGCTTTGCCTTGCCCTCCCCCCACGTCAGGTGCTCACCCAGTCTTGGCCTAGTAGCAGGGCTGGAATCTCGCACCCGGGAGCGCCGGAGCACATTCAAGTGCTTTCTTTAGGAACCTTGCCGGTGGTGTCTTGGTTGTGGTCCTTTGGGCAAGATGTTCTTTTAATTCTTTTAAGACCGTTGCACAAGCTCTACGGAGTTTTTCGACTGGTTTAGGCTCATCTCCACAATTGAGGGGAATGTGGTGAGATTTTGTTTGGAGCCTGTTTCAGCAAAATGGAATCTTTTCCTCGCCTGCAGACTTAATGCTGTAGGTTTATTGCCCTCAAGGAAAAAGGCTGTGTAACAGTTTTAAAGAGCAGTGTGCTTTATGTTTGCAGCCTAAGAGGTTACAAATACTCAATGAATTCTTTACAGGAACTTCACCTTTTAAAGGTTTTTTTAGTCTTTGATTGTTTTTGAATTGGAGAGGCTTTAATTGCATTCTTTCACCTTTTCCACAATTGTAGCTTCTTTTCGAGTTCATGGAAGTTTCAACTCCATAAATCCTTGGTGAGAATGAAGGCGGCTCTGTATAGAATCACCCTTTTTGTTTTAGTATTAGTGAGTCCACTTGGAAAATAAAGGAGTTAGAATTACTTGTGCAAAACTGTTGCTACAGGCTCGGCGCCTGTAGCTCATTGGCTACTGAGCCAGCCACATACACCGGGGCTGGTATGGCTGGGGCCTGCCAAACAACAATGACCAACGACAACAACCACCAAAAAATAGCCAGCCATTGTAGTGGGTACCTGTAGTCCCGGCTATGAGAGAGGCTGAGGCAAGAGAATCACTTAAGCCCAACAGTTGGAGGTTGCTATGAGCTGTGACCCCATAGCACTCTACTGAGGGTGACATAGTGAGACTCGGTCTCAAAAAGAAAAAGAAAAGGAAAAACTATTGCTACTGGGATTTCCCCGAGCTAGTTTTTATATAATTCTAACTTATTTCCTAGTATGGGTTTCTGATCATAAGTTAACCAAGACTGCAGCAGTGTTATTTGGTAAAGCAAAGCTGGAGCTTTCATCTATTGCCTTAAGGAAGAAGGATATGGTTCCTTTAGTCACTAGACGCAGGGGTCCTCAAACTATGGTCCGCAGGCCACATGCAGCGGTGTGATTGTATTTGTTCCCGTTTTGTTCTTTTACTTCAAAATAAGATATGTGCAGTGTGCATAGGAATTTGTTCATAGTTTTTTTTTGTTTTTTTTTTAAACTATAGTCCGGTCCTCCAACAGTCTGAGGGACAGTGAATTGGCCCCCTGTTTAGTTTGAGGGCCCCTGCACTAGAGTCTAGTGGGTCTTTCCTCAAAACTGTCTACTACCTGTTTCCATTAAGAATGGCTTTTGCTGGGCGGTGCCTATGGATCAAAGGAGTAGGGGGCCCTTCCCTTATGCCAGCGGTGGCGGGTACAAACCCAGCCCCAGCCAGAAACTGCAAAAAAAAAAGGGGGGGGGGCTTTTGCTGTTGTCCCAGCTACTCGGGAGGCGTAGGCAAGAGAATCGCCTAAGCCCAGGAGTTGGAGGTTGCTGTGAGGTGTGTGACGCCACAGCACTATACTGAGGGTAATAAAACGAGACTCTGTACAAAAAAAAAAAAAGAATGGAATGGCTTTTGCCTCAGAACAAAGGTGTCAACTTCTAGCCAACCATTCATTCTTGCCCTTAGGACTTTCTACTTTTAAAACACTTTATTTATTTATTTATTTATTTATTTATTTATTTTGGGGGTGTGTGTAGAGACAGTCTCATTTTATCACCCTTGGTAGAGTGCTATGGCATCACAGCTCACAGCAACCTCCAGCTCTTGGACTTAGGTGATTCTGTTGCCTCAGCCTCCCAAGTAGCTGGGACTACAGGCGCCTGCCACAACGCCCGGCTATACACTTCTTTTTTTTTTTTTTTTTTGAGACACTCTCACTTTGTCACTCTAGGTAGAGTGCCGTGGCAATTTCAAACTCCAGGGCTCAAAGGGTCCTCCTTCCTCAGCCTTCCAAGAAGATGGGACTAGAGGCACCGGCCACATCGCCCGGCTATTTTTAGAGATGGAGTTTCACTCTTGCTTAAGCTGGTCTCAAACTCGTCAGCTCAGGCAGTTGACCTGCTTCGGCCTCCCAGAGTGCTAGGATTATAGGCATGAACGTCCATGCCCTGCAGGAGACTTATAATCTATTAGTAGCAGGCTGGGTACCCATATAGCACAGTGGTGATGGTGCCAGCTACATACGCTGAGGCTGATAGGTTCAAAACCGCCTGGGCCAGCTAAAACAATAATGACAACTGCAATAAAAAATAGCCGGGCGTTGTGGCAGGTGCCTGTAGTCCCAGCTAAACAGGATGCTGAGGCAAGAGGATCATTTAAGCCCAAGAGTTTGAGGTTGCTCTGAGCTGTGATGCCACAGCACTCTACCAAGGGTGACATAGTAAGATTCTGTCTCGAAAAAATCTATTAGCAAGTAGGGTTGTTGGAGTTGGAATATCTTTTCTAACCTTTTCACTTCTCAGCTGAGGAAACTGAGGCCCCTAAAAGTTAAGTGACATACTTGGCCAAAGTTTACATAGCAAGTGCTCTTAAATACTGTCTCATCAGAAGGGATTTTTTTTTTTAAATAAAAGAGACAGTCTCACTTTATCGCCCTCAAGAGAATGCTGTGGTGTCACAGCTTATAGCAACCTCCAACTGCTGGGCTTAGGCGATTCTCTTTCCTCAGCCTCCCGAGTAGCTGGGAGTACAGGCACCCACCACGATGCCCAGCTATATTTTGTTGCAGTTTGGCGAGGGCTGGGTTGGAATCTGCCACCCTCGGTATATGGGACCAGCACCCGACCCACTGAGCCACAGGCGCTGCCTAAATAGGACTTTTTTTTTTAAACAGTATCATGGAATGGCAAGGCTTGTGGGCTTGAGTTAGGAGGCCTGGATTGTAATCTTTGGTCTGTCAGTTACTGGGTTATACAACAGGAGAAAGCCACTCAGCTGTTCTGATCTTCAGTTTATTTTCATCCCCCAAATGAAGGAAATAGCGTCCTACATGCTGCTAGTTCAGCTACAGTGCAATAATGTGTGAAAGTACCTGTAGTGTTTCACACATTAAATTGCCATTTAACTTTGTTTTACATTTGCCTTTTTTCTTTTTTTTTTTTTTTTAAAGACAGTCTCAGTCTGCCCAGGATCGAGTGCCATGGCATCAAGTTAGATCACAGCAATCTTACACTCTTGAGTTCAAGTGATCCTCTTGCCTCAGTCAGTTTCGAGAGACGCTGGGACTATAGGTGCCAACCACAATACCCACTAATTTTTTCTCTATTTTTTGTAGAGATGGGTAGGGTTAGGTAGGGGGTGTCTTGCTCAAGCTGGTTTTTTTTTTTTTGAGACAAGCTCTCAGTATGTCGCCCTCAGAGTACTGTGGCATCACAGTCTCAGCAACCTCCAACTCCTGGGCTTAGGTGATTCTCTTGCCTCAGCCTCCCAAGTAGCCGGGACTATAGGTGCCCACCACAGTGCCTGGCTATTTTTTGGTTGTAGTCATTGCTGCTTGGCAGGCCCAAGCTGGGCTTAAACCCACCACCTCCAGTGTATGTGGCTGGCACCCTAGCCCCTTGAACTATACGTGCCGAGCCAACTCAAGCTGGTCTTGAACTCCTGAGCTCAAGGGATTCCCCCCCCCAGCCACCATGCCTGGCTTTTTTTTTTTTTTTTTTTTAAATATCTGGTCTCTGCTGCTAAATGTAGGGTGAGAGTCCTGAATTCAAAACCTCTTTCCATGTCTGTCACTGCAGCTTTTTTAACTCCATTTTGCTGTGTGGTTGTACTTAATGAGGAAGATGGTTTTGGTGGTGTTCCTTGGAAAGAGAAAAACTGTCACCTAGAGGCCTAGGTGAATTCAAAGAAGTGGATGCATAGGCTCCTCTACACAGGTCTTTGAGTACTCCCAGAAAATTGTTCTGCACTCTTTAACACAGTGAATGATAGGATTTGATTAAGCTGCTGCTGCTGCTTTAAAAAAAAAAAAAATTGAAATATTCACATACCATACAATTCACCCATTTAGGATGTACAGTTCAGTGGGTTTTGGCATATTATTTTATTTGTTTATGAGGCAGAGTCTCAAGCTGTCGCTCTGGATAGAGTGCTATGGCGTCATAGCTCACAGCAACCTCCAGGTCTCAAGTGATTCTCTGGCCTCAGTTTTTCTATTTTTTAGTAGAGGTGGAGTCTTGCTTTTGCTCATGTTGGTCTCAAACTCATGAGCTCAAGCTTTCCACCTGCCTCAGCCTCCCAAAGTGCTGGATTACAGGTGTGGCCCCCGTGTTGGGCCTTGGTATATTATTTTTTTTAGAAGCAGAGTCTAAACTTTATTGCCCTCAGTAGAGTGCTGTGGGGTGGTGTCACAGCTCACAGCAACCTCCAACTCCTGGGCTTAGGCAATTCTCTTGCCTCTGCCTCCAGAGTAGCTGGGACTACAGGCACCTGCCACAACGCCCAGCTATTTTTTGTTGCAGTTTGGTAGGGGCTGGGTTCGAACCCAC
>CAUYPK010036882.1:0-33222 GCA_963574355.1 Loris lydekkerianus | reverse complement strand
ACAACAACACCAAAAAAAAAAAAAAAAGCTTATATAATACCTGGGAAACACTTTGGTTTTCAAACCTCAAATTCCCCCTAGTGTGTCAAAACCCAGTTGGGGGGGGGGGGGGGACGACATGTACTACATGTACTACATGTACTCACTACTAAACTGGAGCCAACAGATGAGCACATAGTGCAGAGGAAAGTAAAACTCAGTGGAAATTGACCAGGATGGAGGAGCGGGGAAGGGAATAAACCAACCTAAGGGGTACGATGAACATGTTTGGGTGACAGGCAGACCTAAGCCAGGACTCAATCATTACAGAAATGATCCATGTAACCTAAAACATTGTGTGCTCTTAATATTTTGAGATTTTTAAAAAAGAGTTTAAAAAAGTAACGAGTTCCAGTCTTTTCCAGAACCACCTGCTTTGCTAACAACAAAAGCTGAAACAGCCACATGAGAAATTTCAACTTGGGTTCCTTTCTATAAGCTCCAGTCACTTATCTCCCAATAAAGGTTCTTGTGAGAAAATCAGGTGCATGTTCTCGTATGCCCTACACCAGCAGATGCCCCAGTTCCGTTAGGCTTCTGCCCCCATTAGCGGCGATGCCATCTCATCAGTGTCCTTCCACATCCACTCTAGCTTTTCCTTCCATGCTCCACCACACTGGTCTGAACCCCATCGCCTCACATCTCAAATTTGAGTTTCCCTTGATCCCGTCTCCCCTGCAATTTACCTTATATGCTGCTGACACATTGATCTTCAAACATTTCCCCTGCTCTCGGATAAAGGAAATGTTCAAAACTCCACAACATCCAAAGCTCACGCTAATGTCATGAAACACATCTACGCCATGCTATTCCTCCATGCTCCCCCAGACAAATTCCCACCGCCCTAGGCACATATCCTCACTGTTAACGGATCCGGCCAGGCCCAGCAATCTGAGAGTCAATGCTCTGCTCCACTGCTATTTGTTTCTCACCCATCCAATTCCTTCCAATTCTTCAACTTGTGGCATCCCTCCCTCCCTCGTGTCCTGACTGTGCAAACCTTTTCATGCACCCTTCCCCTCGCAGGTACTGAGCAATTCCCCACCCCCACCCCCAATTTAATTGCATTGCTCTTTTACTGCTTCCTGAATGTTCTAAGTAATAAACTCAGGAAGGTAAAGGGCTATGTCTTATTGAGTGCAAGGCACTTAGTAAATACCCAAAAAAGAAAAAAAAAAAAAGAACTCTTGTTAAATAAAAGAATGAATCCATATTAACCTTAGAACTATGAGTTAAGCAGAAAATGTCAAGTCTTCAAAACACTAGGGAAAAGAACCCTCTTCCTTGTCCTCAAAGGCATTTAGATATTTCCAGTTTAATGGACCTTAGTTTTAAAAAGAGGGAGATTTATTCTATCTCCTCCTGAAGGGCCCAGGAGATTTTCATTTCTTTTTATAGACAGAGCTGTGCTTTCTGCCACTCTCTCTCCGACTCCCTGTCACACTTGGCCTCTAGGAGAGTATGGACCAAGTATATTAAGTGATATTTAAACACATAACTCTAAATTTCCACAGGTCTAGCCAAAAGAATATTCTCCCCAAGAAAACATTGTCTCTGGACAACTGTTCCTTCAGTCATTCTTCTAATTCTTTGACAAACATTTAGTGAGCAATTTCTCAGTAGAGAACTTGTCTATCTAGATACAAGGATAGACAAAAGAAAAAAAATACGGTGCTTGGGACACTCACCGTTGTATAGTTTTACTCAAAATGTGGTCAGAAGGGACAACTGCACAACAGAATCCCCTGAGGGAAGCTGACTGTAAAGGTACAGGTTCCCTGGACAGTGTAGAGAAAATTTCTTCTTCCGGAGTGAAACCTGGAATCTCCATTTTTAAAAAAGCATTCCAGGTGATGCTGATTCAGTTTAAAGGTTAAGACCCACTGACCGAATGGCAATATGGGGAGAATTACAGCACAGTCTGTCTACTTGCCATGGAGGAGAAATTCACAATGTCTGATGGAGAAAGGAGAGACGTGGTGGGTAAACCCTCAGGTGGTGCAACGAGAAAGAATCCAGTTCACATTCTAGTGCTGCCACTGACCTTTTCTCAGGGTCCTATGTCTTCATAAGTCTGTCAAATAGGAAAGACACCCACCCCACACGATGACAAGGTTTCGATGGGATCACATATATAAAGTGCTTAACATAAATCTTGGTGCATAATAAACACTCATCACTCGGAAGGCATCATGGTTGTTATTTTATATTATTAGTGAATGTTAAAGGGAAGAGGGCAGATCAGAAAAGTTCTCCAGAGAAATACAGAGCCCAAATGTGGTTTGAAAGCGTTGTGTCTTGAAGTGTCAGTGTTCCCTGCAGCACACAAAAGTTTTAGAATTTTTAAAATTTTGTACCTTCATTTTCTGTCATTCCACATTTTGGATGCAAGCAGTAACAGAGAAGCACCATGTAATTTCAGTGCCTAAGTTCTCGTTTGTGTTTACGATTCTACAACTGCCAAACGAAAGCCGGATCAAGTCAAGAACCAGTCTGGAAACAGCGGAAATGGTGGGACAACTGAGTCATCGCCTGGCGTGTGGCAGTTTAATCTCCTAATCATCGCAGTCAGAGTCAGCTTCATGCTGCGAGCAGATGTGACGCAGGCTCTGGCTTTTTATATACCAGTACTTACCAGCTTATAAGCAGAAACCTGAGTCGGACCCATGCCAGGCACCGTAGTTCTGTCCCTGATTTTAGTGACTGGATCAGATGCCCATTTAGTACCTATTTCAGTATCACCACAATGCCAACCTTATCAGGTGAGTAAACAATTTAACAAATTATCAAATGATGCCTCATTAAAACAGACATTTAATGATCACCCACTACAGAGTTTTGGTTAAGACCTGATTTCCTGAACTTGTGCTTCCTTGCGGCTATTAATAATGATTTGTTCAACATACTTACACCAACATTCTCTGCATGTGTAGTAATACATTTAAATAACAGACCCAGAGGAAACAGAGACCAGACCCCCAAGGACACATGTTTCCACTGTCTTTAACTTTCACACTCGTGAATAGTTTCAACAAGATCACATCGCCTGTCACATTAAAATAATGTTTTTGAAATTCAAACTTTATTGGGGTGAATGTTATGTTTTATTTTATTTATCAATTTGCTTTGGCTTTAGAGGTGTGTAAGAACTATAAGCATAACAAATCTACACCTCATTTAACATTTATGCATATTTTACATCATCCTAATAATTATTTGAGGAGCTGAAAAAAACATTTCTATAGAACAGGTACATGTGGTGTTTAGGTTTGAGTAATAACAAGTTGGAAAATCCCAAGGAAGGCTCTTTGAGAGCTGACAAGTAATTTCTAACAGCAGCTGTCTCCCTGGAAGAAGTCTCACCCAGCCTGGTTAACAGAATGAGTGACAGAGAATCTGCCCAATCAAAACTTATGACCAACCCTCCTCAGCAGCACGTCTGTTCCAGACAGACTTCAGCCACTGTTTTCTGGGCTTCCCTTCCCAATGCTCAGGACACCACCACCAACAAAGCCATTATTGGGGGTAGAAGGAGGGGAGGATCAAGACAGCACCTTCTTTGAATGGGCAACAACATTAACTTTACACAGGAATCTATTTACCTGGCCTTGAGAAGCATGGTGGTGGCGGGGATAAGGACTCAGTTTTTTTTACTTGTTTTTGTTTTATTTTGTTCTGCTTCTTAAACTTTATATATAGATACTGATTGAGAAGGTCTGCAGTAGGGCCTACACTGCATATTCCTTTTTTTATAGTTGTTTAATTTACCTTTTAAATCGACAAGTAAATATCGTATATAGTTATGGTGTACGATGTGGTGCTCTGACATATTTGTGCAATGGCTCAACGGTACTATTGAACTTAGGAATTACCTCACATATCATTTTGTTGTGAGAACAATTAACATTTGCTTGTTTAGCAATTTTCAAGAATTCAACATATTGTTATTAACTACAGTGACCGTGATATACAATAGACCTCTTGCAGTTGTTCCTGAAATTTTGTGTCCTGTGACTAATACCTCCTCCATCCCTTCAACTTGCAGCCTCTGACAACTACCATTTTATTCTCTGTTTATAAGAGCTCAACTTTTTTATACTCTGTATATGGGTGAGATCATGTGGTATTTGTTTTTTGTGCCTGGCTTCTTTCACTTCGCGTAATGTCCTCCAAGTTCATCTGTAAGGCACACAAATGACAGTATCTCCTTTTGAAAGGCTGAATCGCATTCTGCTGTGTTTATATACGCCACGTTTTCTTTGTCTATTGGTGGACGCTTAGGTTGACGCCATATCTTAACAATAGTGAATGAACGTGAGAGGGCAGACACCTCTCCCACATGCTGATTTTATATCCTTTGGATACATACATATCTACACATACAAGCCAATAGTAGGACACGATGTGGGTGAGTACAAAGAATGCTTTGCCATCACTTTCATCTGTCATTTATTCAAAACAAAGTGTTTCCATACCCTATGATCAGTGGACTGTACGGTGGATATTTTTTCACAGTGCTTAGTGTTGAAACTTGCATTTGTAACTATCCCATCTTCATCATTGTAAGGATGGGTTTGGATGCACTTTCAATTAACATCAAAAAGTACTTCTCCTGGGTGGCACCTGTGGCTCAAAGGAGTAGGATGCCGGCCCCACATGCCAAAGGTGGTGGGTTCAAACCCAGCCCTAGCCAAAAACTGCAAAAAAAAAAAAAAAAAAAAAAAAAAAAAAAAAAAAGTACTTCTAACAGCTCTGAGGAACTGTGGCTGAGTAAATTCAGGAACGAGTTTTGGATGACAATTATGGCTTATTTATTTATAAAGGGCTTGATCGAGACTTTTAGAGCACTGGAAATATTATATCACCTTCCCCACTCCCACACCATCATGTACTTTGTGTTAAAAAAAGAAAACAAGCTAACATAGCATTAAGCATAAGAATATTCTATAAAATTTCCATTTTTCTTATTATGACAACATCAATACTTTCTTGGAATACCAAACCAAATACCAACTTATTTCTAAAAGAAATTGGGGATACCTCTACTAGAACCCTAACTACTTCTGTGTAAGGCAGTGTAGTAAGTGTATCCAGGAATTTCACAGGCTTCCTCTCACTTGAAACCAGATCTCATCTGTTACATACAGATAACAAACACAGAGCTGGTCTAGATGTGCTAGACTCCGTTTTTCCTATTGAACTGCCAAGAAATTGTTGCCCTAGACTTCTTCTGGCCCTAACCCTACCTAACCCAAGTGAGGGCTTTGTTCTAAAAATAGATTTCTTTCAATATTTATAGTACCTAGTAAGTCGGGAATTAGATCTTCTGCCCTATTTCAATACTCCTCTTCTCTCCCAGATGACTTCTGCCTAAAGCATGAAGCTGCTAAAGAAAAGATCTTCTGAAAACTCAGTCTCTGAAGTTTGCATTTGCAAATAGGATAACAGCAGGCATGCTGAGGTCTTTGGGAAAACATATTTTTGGCCAGTACTCAATCAATTGGAAAACAAAGATGAGAAGCACCTGGCAGCCAAGAGGGGGCACTTCCTGCAGCTCTGGGAAAGTCACAGAGAAGCAGTGACATTGACCAGGTATGTGGATGCCTGCGGGTCAAAGAAATGGGCAGGAGCCAGCACCTTAGTCATGAAAATGAAGCAAGTGAGTAGGCTTCAGGAAGTTGTGAAGGAGAGGTAATAGAAGACCAAGATCACCTGTTAAGTTGCAAAAACAAAGCTAACCCCTAAAACTACAGCAAAAAAGATTAGAAAGTAACATTCACACTCCTTGGAGGGAACCATCTAGGTTCAGAATTTATATTCTAGCTTGACATCCAAGCTTGATCCCCCTTTAGTAATGGATGATTGAACAAACAGCTCAGAAAATTTTTCACCTCCAAACATTCCATTAAGCAGCAGTTAATTTGTTTTTTACATCACACTGAACATTCAAATACAAATGTTTTATAAAGTTTTTTTGTTTTTTTTTTTGAGACAGAGTCTCAAGCTTTAGACCTAGGTAGAGTGCTCTGGCATTATAGCTCACAGCAATCTCCAACACTTGGGCTCAAGCAATCCTCTTGCCTCCATTTTTTTCATTTTTAGTAGAGATGAGGTCTCACTTCTGGGTAGGTGAGTCTCAAACTTGTGAGCTCAAGCAATCCACCCACCTTGGCCTCCCAGAGTGCTAGGATTATAGGCGTGAGCCACTATAACGCCTCTGTTTTTTTAGTAAAGGGAAAAGAGAACACTCAGCGTGAAAGGGAAAGGTGACAGGTAAGCACTTCTACATGATCAGGAAAAAGACGTCAGCTCTGCCCAAGGTCAAAGTTGGAGAAGCCAAGTCTGGGCATAGTCTAATGCTCTCTTGGAATAACCTTCTTCTATTTATTGCTAAAATAAAACAAAATATCCCTGCATATATTATGTACCCAACAAGAATCAAGTCTTCACCTGTAGCTTATCTGTCCCTCCACATTTGTACTCATGAAGACACTAGTGTCTTTTTCAACGTTCGCAATTTACAATAACCAAGATTTGAACCCAATACTTCTGATAGCAAGCACAGTACTTAGACCACTTCTCCATGACCTGGCTCTTCAGAGACTGATCTTACCATATAACCAATTAATTGAAATTTATTGCACTCCTTTAAATCTTCAAAGGCTTCAATTACTCTCCTTTAAGAATGTGCCCAACAACAAATAAGCACTATGCTAGGCATATAAAATTAGTCCTTAATGTGACATATATTGACTGCGTGGTAAGTACTCATGGGTTATGCTACATGGTGAGTTAGAGAGATCACCTAACATGTGGTCCTTGCTAAACTAGGTGATGATGACCAGAAGAATTGGGATTACAAAAAGTAAGAAAGTTCTGGGTTGAATGGAGGATCTGAAACTTACTCTGGCTTCTTACAGAAGAATGGTGTTTGGGTAGAAGGAGAGGAGAAAGGAGGATATTTAGAGAGTACAGAGTTAGGGTAATAACTAGAGTGAAGACTATGATGTCCCAAGATTTAGCCATGAAAGTGAATATGGGGGTGATGCTGGTACAAGATAGTGATCAGTATCATTAAACCACATAACAGAGATTTTATAAGGACAAAATTTAAGTGCAGATAAATATACAGTAAACAATATATAGTTGTATACAGTCAGAATTTCACTCTGGTTGCCCTTGGCTCATCACTTGTATTGTCAAACCATGATTTCAAGCGAGGATATCTATATGTTGTTGTAGTTAAAACAACTTAAATGATTACCCTTAAATGATAGTTATATAATTTGAATGACGTGACAAAAAAATTTCCCACATATCTGCTGTTAGTCTGTTGAATGAGTCTTGCTAAATAATTTTAACACTTTCTATGTCAGGTAGTCTTATTAAATAAAATATTCTTCAAGTTTAGAATACAGTAGTAAAATTTATCTAAAAACAAAATTAATCATTTTAAAATATAAATTCTCATGACTATAACCATATTATAATGTCTGCTTTCAAATAAGGAAGAAGTAACCAAGATGAAATCAAAGTGTTAGAATTTGGGCATTTAAGGGAGAATATTTTTAAGTAAACTTTATTTTTGTTTTTTTAGAGCAGTTCTAGGTTTATAGCAAAACTAAGCGGAAAATACAGATTGTTCCCATGTATATACAACCTCCCTCACCATTGGTATCCCTCACCAGAATGACCTGCGTTGAAACATCATTGTCGCTCTAAGTCCATAGATTATGTCAGAGTTCACTCTTGATGGTGTACGTTCTATGAGTTTTGACAAATGGATAACAACGTGTATCACTATCACAGCGGTTCTCAACCTGTGGGTCATGACCCACAGGAACTGTATCAAAGGGCCGCAGCATTAGGAAGGTTGAGAACTGCTGCACTATCATATTATACCAATATTATACAAGGGTGGCCTCACTGCCCTAAAAATCCCCTGCGCTCTGCCTCTACAGCCCACCCCCCCCCACACACACACACACACACCTAGTCCCAGGCAGTCACCAATGATTTTACTGTCTCCATAGTTTTGCTGATTGAAATTCAAAAGTCCAATTATAATCTCTACTGAATGTGTATCACTTTTGCACCATCATAAAGTTAAAAAATTCTGAGTCAAACCATCTTAAGCTGGGGACCATCTGTATTTTCTCTCAGCCTGTAGCTTGTATTCTCATTATTCTGATATTACCTGTCCCAGACCAAAAATATTTTAATTTTAATAAAGTCCAGCTTATCAGTTATTTTTATCGTGGATGGTGTTTTGGTGCTATAAAAGAATCTAAAAAATTACTATACGCAAGCTAACCTAGATTTTCTCCTATGTTATGTCTTCTGCAAGTTTTATGGTCTGTGATCTATTTTAATTTGGGGGAGGCATGTGAAGTCCATCTTTAAATTATTTTTGCTCGTAGATGTCCAGTTGTTCCAGCACCATTTGTTCAAAATACAAATGGGTTTTTTCCCATTGTATTGCTTTTGCTCCTTTGTCAAAGATCAGTTAACTGTAGGTATGTGGGCCTGTTTATTTCTCTATTCTATTTCATTGTTCTGTTTTTTGACCAATACCATGCTGTGTTGATTGCCAGAACTTTGTAAGTCTTAGAGTCAAATAGACCCAATGCCCAGACTTTGCTCTTCTCCTTCAATTTTGAGTTGGCTAGTCTGGTCTTTTGCCTCTCCTTATAAACATCAGGATCAATTTTCCAATATCCACATATTAATTTTCTTAGATTTTGACTGATATTAGCATTTATTTTTAAATTCCTTTGATAAAATATTTTTGCATTTTTATTTCAATGTTAAAACTCTGCATAATATATACATGCTAAAAGTAGAAGTGCATGTGCCTGAGAAACAGGTAGCTGTGCTTGAGTGAATTTAACTCCCACTAAGCTCTTCTTTAGATCAATTTGTCCCCCTGAATTTCAAGAGGATACGTCCTGAAGGACCAACTGCCACCAGCCTTTGAAACCTTCACCAACCCACTAACTTTGATATGTCTCTGAGAGTTATAGTACTGCAAGACATTTTGTTATAGTTCCCATCAGAACTTTTAGGGTGTGATTTTTCTCCTATGAAGCCCACATAGTAATTTATTTTATCTCTGGTGAGCCGTGCAAGTGGCATGTATTGGTGGGCTAGCACTTTAAAATGGCCATTATCACCTGCACACACACACGTACCACTTCTCCAACCTTACCAGGGGATGTGGGAGTTTGTTTTTAAATGCTTGGATTTAGACATAGAATGATAGCTATAATTATGATGATAATGATGAAGACCATGGCAACAAAGACTACTGTGATGATAAAGAATACAATCCCAATTAAGAAGATGAAACTATTGGTGATGACTTTATACCTGTCTGTACTGACAATTCCTTTATCAGAGATTTGATAATATTTGTGTATTTTTGAAATTTCTCTAGTTACTATTATATATGTTTATTGTCTCCAAAGTTCCTAAGGACAAGGATTATGATTTGTATTTCTAGAACCCTCATTTTTATTTGTTCATGTGTTCAGCAGATATTTATTGGATGTCTACTATGTCCACAGGTTATACTAAGTCCTAGCACTGAATTAGGTATGTGCTTAGTTCACAGTAAAATTTTTTAATGAATTAGAGACCCTACACTGTGGATATACAATATTATAAACAATTTAAGAGGCAAATATATGCTTTATTCTTTTCTGCCTCCAAAATACCTAGTAGAGGGTATACAATGGATATTTAATAAATGCATATTGAGTAATTAATAGCAAATAAAATATAATACTAATACAAGATGATAATAGGGAAATCATGTGCGACTGGTAGAGAAAATACATTCTGTTTTCAATTCTTCTATATAGTTAAAGGTTATATAAATGTAAAATCTATTAATTTTTAAAAATTATAAAAAAGAATTAAAATTTATACAAAGACAATTTCTACATTACAGTTCAACAAACTTTATAAAGCAAAATCTCATTAGCCTAAACCTGGATACCAATTTTCTACATCAAGTTTGTCCAGTCAAATTCATATTATACATCACTAATTCTGAACTAATGATTGTCTAAAGCGATGAATGCTCATAAGTGCCCATAAGCTGGTTGGTCTTATTAACCACTGAAACCTAAACCAATGCCTGGAAGACAGTATGCACCTGATAATTATTTGCTGTAGAATGAATAAATGAATTCAAAAGAACAAAATTATGACAGAGTCCACTAGGGTAGTATAAAATTCATAGTGGATAAAAAGTACATCCTGTGATTTTTAGAAAATTGGCACCATTTGAAAGGAAAAAATCAGCAAGAAACTATCTTAGACACAGAGTTTGCTGAGATTTTTATTGTCTGATGCCTTACAAATTCATACGTATTCAAAATTAAAAAAGAAAAAAAATGCGAAAAAAAAAAATCCCACTAGATATTTGTCCTCATTTTTAATCCATCTCCCATCTTGATTTATTTCGGCTGCCCACGCCATTAAGATCCTAGGGATAATCTTGCATTACACCAAAGTTTGGTGGATTAGCTACCTATGAAGTAAACCCTGAAGCATCCCCACCTACCATCTGGTGCTTTCTAGCTTCTTATAGATTATCTTCTCTTACCCGAAGAAGAGGGGTCAAAATTCATGAGGGAGACAGATGAGGAAATTAAGGCCAAATGAAGTTAAAAGACTCCTTTGAAGTCAAAAATCCAGAAACTTCACTGTATGTTCTTCTCTCCCCACGTTCCGCATATGAAGTTCTATTCATTACTCGGCCTCTCCCTCTCACTCACACTGCAGAGCACCAGGAAGCATTAACCTCTGAGCAGCAGGTCCAAAGCGCTCCCCAAAGATTTCTTAGTGATTCACCAAGATCACCCGTAGAACAGTGGTTATGGCACTAGCCACATCCACTGAGACTGGCGGGTTCAAAACCGGCCCAGGCCAGCTGAACAACAATGACAACTGCAAAAAACATAGCCAGGCGTTATGGCAGATGCCTGTAGTCCACCTACTTGGGAAGAGGCTGAGGCAAGACAATCGCTTAAGCCCAAGAGTTGGAGGTTGCTGGGATCTGTGATGCCACAGCACTTTATATCAAGGGCGACATAGTGAGACCCTGTCTCAAAAAAAACCCCAAAAAACAAAAAAAATAAGCCACAAGCAGATCAAATAAGTGCTCCATTCCAGGCAATGCCCAATCTTCAGGAGAAGCCCAGCTGAACCCAGGAGCTGCGGAGGAAGTCTAAGCCCATGTTTAGAGCTTCTCTGCCTTTCATTGCCCTCCCAGGCCTTCGTAATTCTTAGGTTGACTCAAAACTGGTCTCACTTAAAAGCCAAAGTGAGATTCCAGTTAATAAACATATAATTTGCCAAATGCCAGGATCCTCTTTTGCTTGGAGAATTACAAAATTAGGAGACATCAATAGCTTTATGCAAAACAGTAAGGACAGAAATCAAAACTTAGACAGGAAATCAAGATAAGAGAATTCTTTTCAGCCAAATTATATATGATTAATGCAGACTGAATCTTAATGTACTTAAATGAATACAGATACAATTAAAAGGCCTATTGCTTTAGCCTTTAGGTAACTGGTATTCCAGTGAATATCCTTAAACTGGTATCTGGAGATATCATTTCCTTTATTAGGCTATGTTATTAAAAATTCTTAAGCACAGTGTAAATTAACAATTGTTGAATAAGATTAGTAAAATGGAATAGGATTTAATTAGTAAAATGGAATATAATTAAATTAAATAGAGATTTATCAGCAGAGGCACTGAACCCTGGGGAACACTTCAGAGTAGTGATTACCAATTCCCCATCATTAGAGATTCTGATTCATTGGTCTGGAAATCCCTAAAGTCTACCTTTACTTCCTAATTTACTGGGAAGCAGTCCTCATTAGGAACAGTTGCTGAATTCAGAGAAGCTCTGGAATGCCCACAGATGTTGGGCACATTTCTGGACTGAGAAGTCATTGTTCGTACATTGACAGCTTCAGACAGAGAAAGAGGTATACAGAATCTAGTATGTCTGCGCTGTGGACAGGTCACTGTTTCTGTGAGCTGGTGGGAGAGTGCCAGCATGCCTGTGGAAGTTTGTTTTTAGACAGGTGGTTGCTTTCTGGATGCTTGCGAGATGGGTGTGCGTCTCGAGGGCCTGGCACGCACGTGAAGTGCCTGAACGGATCGTGTAAAGGAACTTGAGAAGGATGTCAGAGGGCTAATGGTAGCTTAAAGAGGTATGACATTAATATAATGGGGGGTGGCCGCTCTCATTTTTATAGTGTGTCTTCTAAAAACACAAATACATGGAAAGGTTTGAACTCAACTCATTGCATGGGACAAAGAATTCATTGGACTCCACGCCTATGGAGTGGCTATGGAAGAAGACAGTGAGTTCACAGAGAGGCGAAGGGAACGGGAAGTGGGGAGGCTCCCTGGGCCACCGTTCCCACTCTGCATGTGGACATGGACACAGTTAAGGATTTGAAGTAAGAAGCACTCTGGAAATGCCTTCCCTACCTTCCTTAGCTTTGGGGTTTATAAAGCAAATGGGTCTTAGCCAGGAAGGGGGGCATCTCCCCACTGCAAGTTGGCCCCCTCCCCCACCCCAGGGTAGCAGCACACCTCCTGACACTGACACAGATTGGGGTAGGTTGGTAAAAGATGACAAGAAGGGTGTCAAGGATCTGTCCTCAGCTAGGTATGAAATCCTCAGATGTCAGTCTCCTTAGAGAAGAAACCAGTGGACTGGTCTGGACTATACCCACACAGGGAGGTGCTTAAACCAGCACAGTGTCCTTCAGACTCCGCTGCATGGGGGGAAGAATCATGCACAAAGCAGCCCACCAGAGAAAGTTTCAGATAGAACACCTGGGAGTATTCCCCAGGAGGAGGGACTGCTTCCATGCAAAGGAGGAGAGATCTAAAACTGAGGCCCCCGTTTCAGAGTTTCACACACAGCCAAACCCAATAGCCCTCCGCTGGCTGGCGCCAGCACCAACGGCTAGACCCAGCATGGCAGACACTGTCACGTTGCCTCGTGGTGTTTAGCCACCATATCTATGGTAAGAGGTGACATAGTTAAGCCTTGCATAGCTTTCAGAACACATTTGTGTCCAGTATACTTGCAACAATAATACTGAAAAGCATTGCTATTATTCCTGGTTAATAAACACAGAAGACAAGGTGCAGAAAGGTAAAGCAACTTTGCTGAATAGTAAAAGAACTTATCCAGGTCTTCTGACTCCAAACCCCAAGCTCTTTGCATAACAAAGACACAGCAAGTACACACAAAGTACACAGCAAGCATCCAGAAATTAGCCCACATCTGGTATTCAGATAAATGCTCATCTCAGCACAGAAGTGGCCTCCAAGGGAGAATCCACACTGCTCCCCTAAACACCTTCACCTCCTGGTTACCAAGTGAAACGCAGACTTTGACTCCAAAAGTAACTAAGTGAGCCTGGAGCAGGGGGTACCGGGAGGTGGGTGGGGAGGTGTCATTGAATAGTGATTCTGAGCATAGGTCTTAGAGTCAGACTAGCGTGAGTTTCTAATGCATCAGCTGTATTTTCTGTACAACTCATTTCACTTCTCTAAGCCTCGGTATTCCCAGCTATAGGATAGAAATAGGGCTTCATAGAGCTGTGAGAATCAAATCCAATCACATGTGTAATGCTCTGAGCAAGGTGCCCCGTGCACAGCGAGTATTCAAATGTCACTCTCTTTTTACACACACGTCCCCAAATATAACCACAGACACCATTAGCTAATGAGCCACCATTTCGCTCTTCTGTTATGCACACTAATGTCCTGAGGTAACTTGTTCATTAAACTGTCCCTATTGTGTCAGCCAGAATAACTTTTAAATGGAACATGAAAGTAGAGGTATAGAGTGGGGAAAACACTGGATTAACCATGGAGAGAACCTTGATCTCATTCTTCGTCCTGCTCCCGCTGTGCGGTGAGACCTTGAACACGTTAGTCCCCTTACTGTCATTTTTGACATCTGTGAGATGCGGGGGTTGGATGGCCATCCGGGGCCTGTTCCGGACTCTAACCCGGTTTCCTCTGCAGAGATGCAGAGGGCAAAATGGTGCTGAGCTGCCACTGGCTTGAGCAGCCAGAGCGCTCGTCTCAAATGGCTGCTGGCCTGGGAGGTTCAGCAGCTCGGAAAAATTCTCTTTCTCTTTGGATGAGACTCTTGAACCTAGGCCAGGATCCAGAGGTCCCTCCCAATGAGAACTGTTATCAAGTCATTTGATAACAAAGGAGAAAGCATCCAGAGCCAGCACAGAGATGAGTCTAGGAAACTGTATTTCATCGTCACCAACTGGAAAACCCTCCATACACCCGGCCTCGCGCCCAGACACCCCAAACCTCGGGGCCACCCCTTGTCCAGAGGCATCCCGCTCCCAATTAAATTAGCAACTGCCCTGAAAAGCAGAAAGCACTTCATCTACATTGTCTCCAAAACTCAGTGCCCTTAAGAAATGCCCCAAACCTTAGCTGCCCTGCTCCCGCGTCTCCATCCTGAGACTAGCTCTGCGATCGGCCCGTCTTGCCTGCCAACAATTTCAACTCTGCTAACTCTGTTTATTGTATCTTGCTGCTGCTGTGGGCTCATTTACTTTGTTTCATCCTTCTTTGGTTATTAGTGCTCTGAGTTCTTCCCTCCATAACGTAAATCCAGACTGCCCCCCAAATGTGGGATCTGATTTCTTGAGTCTGGTACCCAGTTCCCTTCCTTTCCTGAGTTGAAACCCCCTTCTGTCTCCCTAAAACTTCTCCTGAGACACCAAAGAAGTCCATTTCAAGCTTTCGTTTTCGAAACAGAAAAAAAAAATATATATATATATGAAGGAAAAAAGACCCATGCAACTTACTTTCATCCAGGGGTGCACAGTTTTGGAAAGAAGCAAACAGAGCTATAATCCACTGCGTTCCCCCAACCCCAAAAGAAGAATTTGTAGTGAAACTCTTCTTTTTCCACTTTGCCGGGGAAGGAGTCCGGTGGTAGGCAGTACATCCACAGGCTGATGCAAGACGCCTTTGAGAGAAACCTCACATTCTGAGGATTCCTGGGAGAGGGCCAGGGATCCCAGCATCCAATATATTGCACATTTGGTTTCAATTAGGAAGGGGGTTGGGAGGGAAGAAGGAAAGTCACCAATCAGAGCTGTTTTCTGTTTAAAGACTATTTCTTCTGACCCAAGGGATCAGGGGCAAAGCTATAATTTACAGCAAAACCCATTCATAGAAGAAAAAAAAAAATATGTATAACCATAGGACAGACTTAAAGACATAGCTCCCTTCTGCCTTACCCCCACCAGCATGCACCCCCACGCACCACCACCCCCATCTGAGACTCGGTCCCCATCTCGTGACTCCCCCCACCTCATTTTTTTTACTTGGCTGCAGCTAAAGGCACAACTTAAAGTTTGCATTTTCTTCCAATTTGAAGCTTCCAGGACAGTTGGGTCACACACATGGAGTTGATCTTTAGTATTTTGGCCATGAAAGCCCAGAGCTGAGCCCTCCCCAAAAAGATTTTATTTAATCCCTTCCCCCGCCAAAAAAAAATGGACAGTTCCAGCGTCCAGGATTGCTATTTTCTTTTCCACTCAACTCTCAGTTGGCTGCTGCCTCTGAGGATTTGTGCTGCTAAATGAAAACACAAGTATTTACAAGGACTTTCTAAATTATTTTGTAAACTTTTTTTCCTCCCCCCCCTTCCTTCCCGTAGCTATGGCCAGAGATCACGTGAAAGGGGCATGCAGGGGACAGGGAAGGAAGCCTTGCTGGGCTCTCCAAGTGATAACTGATAATCCTCTCTGTCCATCAGGGCTCCAGGCTTAACCCTTCAGAGCCGGGATCACTCCTGACCAAGCACAGGCTGAGCTGCTCTGGAGGTCCTGATTCACTGTGCCTATGGGGGACGCAAGGCATCAGGGCCTCAGGGGCGGGAGGTCCATGAGCAAGGTAGATGGCAAACAGGAGGGCAAGAAGACTTGGCCTGCCTTCTCCTAAGGAGACCTGTTTCCTCTGGCTTTTGAGCTGTCTCCACTCTTCTCTGCTTGTGGTTACTGGGATTGCACAGCCTCCAAGATGAGCAAAGGAGGTGAGCAAACAGGAAGGGGAAGCTGGAAAGGGATCATGGAGGGACATTCCCATAGCGAGTTTGGAGCAGGAGAAGCTTTGTAAGGGACAGAGAAATCCCTAACTGGGGTGGCCATAAAATTAAGAGGCAAACTGTCAGCGTTAAGTCCCTAAAAGGCTCGTAAGCTCAGCACCAGCTTGAGAGCCAGAAAACAGCCTTTAGTATTTGTGCTTCACACACAACAGGGAGACGTGGAGAACACGGGCACTCTTCAGAGAACAGCCACAGAGATGATTAAAGGCAGCAAACAAAACCTAAGAGAAAAAAACTAGAACAAAATTTATTTCACCAAGAGAAAGGAAATGACACTGATAAACCTATTATGAAGCCTCATCAAATAATTTACAGATTGAAGTCAGGTCTGAGGGTGACTGCACTCAGGACATATAGCTCAACTCAATAAAAATGTGCTGGGCAGCTGTTAGATACTTTAACTTGGAGCTTGCTGGAGACAATGGCAGGCATCTGGGTATAGAAATACCCTCAAGTATCTAGGCCTATTAGTGCTTTACCTCTTTGACATTCCTATCAAGAATGTAACAAAAGTATGATTTGTAATTTCACAGATTTGGTGAGACTGCCGGTCAAATGTGGAAAATGGTGTAATAGCTTCATAAAGCCAGAGCCTAAATAAAAGACAGGTGAGCACAGGTGCAGGTGTGTATCCTATTCTTTATTACTAAAAGTGGGTCCATGCCCTACACAGGATTGTTCGTTTATCTGGATACGTGTCTAACTAGGATTCCAGCTTAAGCCAGTGATATGGACTCCAAATCCAGACACACCTGAGTTTGTCTGAGGAAGAATTGGGTACCCAAGGCAAGAGTCTGTACACAGACCATGGAGCCTTCTGGGGAAGAACTTGCTAAGTGGAGAGAGAACTGAGGGTGAAAGACATTTCCAAGTATAACCTGAGCTGTGTCACAGGAAAGGAGTAGCTCAAAAAAAATCTATACATAGCATGTCATGTTTATCACTCAAAATATTACATCCATCATTCAAAATACCATCTCTATCACTCAGGCTATTCTTGGTCAAAGCCAGGGTCCAGAACTCTGGGAAGAAGGTACTACCAAGAAATGAGCAAGAAAAATCAGAGAATGATACTTTACTAAAATATTTGAGAGATAGTCAAAGCATTAGGAAGAAACATCAGATTGAGCTTCAGTTTTCTGAGACAGCTCTGTCTGGGTGAGGAGGGGTTTGTTTCTTCAGCCTTGATGGCAGCCATTGCTGTAAGAAGCCAGAGATAGAAAGAAAATGAAAATGCCAAATGCCACTTCAAAGCAGAAAGGACTAATCCAGGGAACACACAGAAAGAACTTCCAGGGGTACTCTCAGAACTATTTGTTAGAGTTTGAGCAAGGCTGGAATTCCTCACATTGTGGAATCAGATGTAGAGAAATACCATTTTATTACTCTTTTGTAAACATATTTTACACCCTGGCTGGTTTGGCTTGGGAAACATGAGTCATTACAATCAGAATTATTTATGTTCCACAGGAGGTGATACATCCTTGCTATGAGGACTGTTTTGCATGGAAAATGAATGAATGAGAAACAACACAGAATTCCATTTCTGGGATTTTACCAAAAATGGGATAGTTCCTTCTGGAATAGTCAAGATGCAGTGTTAATTAGAAGTAAGGAAATGTGCAAGATGACTTCCCAAGATGTGTTCTAGTCCACAAACCAAAACTCAAGTAAATAGAAGAGTTGAGAATTGAAATCACTGGAGTATTTCTGTCTAGAAATAGCTAGAAGTGGGCACATTTGTGATGCCTTAGGAAAGAAGTATGGGAACAAAGGGAATTTAGCTAACTTAAGAAACATACCTTAAAAGACTACGTGGACATTCACAGGAACCAAACTCAGGTGGTACACTTAAGTTTCACAAGGAATTAGAACCAGAAATTAACTACCAGCAGCCTCAGTTTTCTATCCTCATCTCTCCTGTCCTCATGCTCTTGTTTCCTCTCTCTCTCTCACTCATTTCTCCCTTCTCTCTCTCTCCTCTGCCTATCTCTGCACGTCTTTCTTTAACCCATTCTTTTCTGCTTATTTTCACACATTACTTACTATAGCTCTCAAGTTTGTATCTCTTCAATGAACACAAGAGAATTTCAGATTTCATTAAAGCCCATCTCCAGAATCCTGGGATGAAGACTGATTGGTCAGACGTGTTTCGTCTCAGCATCCTCTTGCACTAAAATGAGCAGGGTGACAACATGAATATGGCTGCACGGGCAACATTCATAAGTGAGTCAATTCTCAGAAAAGTGGCGCTGTGCGTTAGAGAACACCCCCCATGTTGTGTGCTGCACCAATAGTTAACCAAGCCTGACAATCCATGGATTTTAAAGAAATTATGCCTCATTGACACAAAGCCAGAAGACCTCATATACACTAGAGTCGTATTGTGCACACACTTAACTTAAGCACCAATTTTAGAACCTAATTCTTAAAATAAGAATCCCGGTTATTGGTTAATCTGTCCATCATAAACAAATTCATTGACACATATTAAGGCATAAAGTCTTAATTTTTTTTTTTTTTAAATCAGTATAGAGAAACTCTTGTTTTTGTAAAAGCAAAATAGTCCGGATGTCCACATAGCTATACACAGACTTTCCCTCAGTTTCTTCTGAATTTAGCTCATGATTCTTGAACCTTAGTGTGCCTAGGAATTATCTCTTGAAGCTGTATCCACAAAAGCATGGATACTATCTCTATGAGTGATTGAAAGATCTTTGAAAGATAATTTTAACTCTAAACTCTGTTAGTTTATTTAATGTTCACCAGAATTTTATGGGATGGTACTATTATTTCCCCAATGTCCGTCTAGGGAACTAAAAGCAAAGAGAAGTTAACTTGCCCAAGATAATACCTGATGGAGCTAGAATGTGTGTGTGTGTGTGTGTTGACAGTAAAGTGCTTTATTCTTGGGTAGTGAATAAGAATGATTTCAGAGCAGGTGAGAAATACTTAATTCTTAGTTGTTGTTGTTTTTTGTTGTTGTTGTTATTTGTTTGTTTGTTGCAATTTTGGGCCAGGGCTGGGTTTGAACCCACCACCTCTGGCATATGGGGCCGGCGCCCTACTCCTTTGAGCCACAGGTACCGCCCACTTAATTCTTAGTTTTGCAGGGATTGTCATCTTGTTATCAGTATGGAGAATCATCTAGGTCCTTTTCCTTCCCATCCTTTTCTCTCCTACAGCCTGTCACCGACTCTGTCACTGCTCCACGGCACTTCTACCAGAAAGAAACAAGAAATCAAAAAACAGAAAACTCAAATCAGCCTGTCTGGTGACTCTCCAGGGGATGAACTGAAAAGCTCAGTAAAGAGGAAGTTGAGGTTAATGGCCAAAATAAGATTCTTATTTGCTTGTTTTTTAACAATGCTGCATATAATATTTCACAGTTTAAGGAGCGTTCCTGCAGACATGACTTCATCTGATCCTCAGACAGCCCCAGAACATACTCAGGGCAGATAGTTACATCTTCATTTTACAAACAAGGAAAAAGAAACTTGGGGAACTGGTAACATATTTGACATTTTTTTCACTGGCAAATAAAAGAGAATCAGTTCCTGTGATTCCCTGGGCTCCTCCTGCCCAGTTGGCACCAATAACAGCCCTTCCCAGAGCCTCTCTAGACTCCTGATCCCACTTAGTTCTAGTGAATGAGGTTATCTGGTCTCCCTGCCTGCTGTGCTGTTCTTTCATTTCCTTTTTCATTGTGGAGAAGAGTAATCATACCTTGCCTTGGCAGAAACTCTGAGAGGAAGGGTGAAAAAATAGGCACGAAACTTACAATTGTTACTCAGCTTTAGATTCCCTGAGAAGAGTGAGGGCTACAGAAAGAGTCTTTAAAACAATGTATCTCGGGCGGCGCCTGTGGCTCAGTGAGTAGGGCGCCGGCCCCATATACCGAGGGTGGCAGGTTTAAACCAGCCCCCGCCGAACTGCAAAAAAAAAAAAAAATAGCTGGGCATTGTGGCGGGCATCTATAGTCCCAGTTACTTGGGAGGCTGAGGCAAGAGAACCACTTAAGCCCAGGAGTTAGATGGGTTACTGTGAGCTGTGATGCCATAGCACTCTATGCAGGGCCATAGCTTGAGGCTCTGTCTCAAAAAAAAGAAAAATGTATCTCATAGCATCGTCCGGGCTACTACTGTGGATAACCCCTCTCCAAGATACAGTCTGGAACCCTAAACCATCCTTGTCAGGTAAGAAAGCAACACACTATTAAAGATCTTCAGAGAACAGGATCTTTCCA
Source organism: Loris lydekkerianus (assembly GCA_963574355.1). Lineage (NCBI taxonomy): Eukaryota > Metazoa > Chordata > Mammalia > Primates > Lorisidae > Loris > Loris lydekkerianus. The sequence goes on along the minus strand of CAUYPK010036882.1, from coordinate 12,745 downwards.
TAGCCTCGATGTTATTAACACTTAGTGTCAAAAGATTCTGCTTTAGTATCTATCCTGAATCTCTCCTGCTGCCATTTGTACTTTCTGTTCTGACCCAACACTCCCCTCAGCTAGTTAAACCGTCCCCAGGCTCCTCAGACCCCCACATATCAGAGCGGACTGGACTTTGAGCAAAGTCCTGTTTTCCCTGCCCAGGCTCAGATTAAAGCATACATAATGAAAACCTCCTAATGAAACGTGAAGACCCTCGGCTCGCCTAGCTTCCAGGCTGGAGTTTTTCAAGCATCTGTGAGAGAAACAACGTCGTCCCCGCTGATTGTCCTGATCTAAGAAATTCGGAAGATCAAAGGACTTTCAGTTATTGGAGCTGCATTTTTAGGGATTAGCCCTACTTTTCTCATCTGTCTCTGGAAGACACTGGAAGTCAAAAAAGTTAATATATGTGATTGTTTATTAGAAGGAAGCATCTAAATCATTAAACATTATTTTATCCTCTAAAACAGTGGTTCTCTACCTTCTTAATGCCACAACCCTTTAATACAGTTCCTATGGGTTTCGACCCACAGGTTGAGAACCACTGCTCTAAAACAGCTTCCATTAGAGGTTTTGTGTGCCTATGTTCTGTTGTTCAACCCTCCATGCATAACTCTATCCACTGCTCTGAGTTACACCATAAACATCACGTCTCTATTTCTAAAACACAACATATATCAAGGCAGAAAGAAATTTATAGCACCAATGTTATTTTTCCATGTACAAGTCCAGTTTGGAATGTCCAACAGCACTCAAATTGCCTTTCAAGATAAAGGCCAGATTCTATGTCATCCTTGTCTGCTTCCGGGAAGGCTTGGATGCTAGCTTTGTGGGTGGATTCTCCAAGGCCCTTCATGACCCAAGAAGAATCCAGTTGCACAAAATGTTTTTATTTTCTTTCCTTTTTTCTTCCTTTTTAAATTTCAGACTAATATGAAGGTACCAACAATTAGATTACGATTGTTTGTTTTTTAGGTAAAGTCCCAGTTTTAGTTGTGTTCTGTAGCCGGGAAGTGTGCCCATTAACTGGGATCACACAAACCCCCTCCTTCCTCCTCTCTCCCTCCTCCCCCTCCCTCAACTTGAATTGAATTTTTCCTCTTATGTGGCGTGTATTAGTTCATCTATTGGCTTCATGTTAGGATTGAGTACATTGGATATTTGCTTTTCCATTCTTGTAGAAAAAATATTTTTATTTTAAATATTTAAGAGATTTGAGGACAAAATAAATAGGGAAAAAATAAGTAAAGCATCCCTTACCAAATGGGGGTTAGGGGAGTGGGTGGAGGAGGACAGATTCTAGAGAAGATTGCCCCCTGGGGTTTCAGCAGTTTCCGGAGAACACAGATCAGGACTTGCAATCTCTCATTCTTTGCTTAGACCATGGGGAGCCCATTTTCTTCAACAGGATGAAGATTAGAGGGAGAAGCAACCTCTTTCATGAGAAATCTGGAATGTACTTGAGGGATCTGGTAGAGTGGATGGGGGGTGGGTCCTGAGTCCACAGCTCTCCCACTTCCTGCGGAGGCCCTTGATCCTTCCCTGCAGATCCAGGCTCATCCTCCCTCCCCCACTTTCTTAGAATCACTCAGAGCCTGAGGTGGAAGACTGTACATTTGTGGTTAGTCTGTCTGGGACTAAAGACCTACATCAGAGCTTAGCCTCAATTCCAAGTTTCACCCAAGACAGTAGATGTCTGTTGGTCTGTTCAGTCCACAGTGACCTTGGTACAGCCCCCTGCCCTAGGGCTGGACTACCAGAATCCACACTTGGATTATGTAGCCTCCCTTTCCTTGACCCTTAATGAAAGAATTTAAGAACAGACACCTGTCCCAAGTTGTGTTTTTTAATTCTGTTCCATAGATACAAGAATTCTGTTTCACAAAATTTGAAAATGGACCAAGGAGGTTCCAAGTCTGGTCTGGACTAGTTTCTTAGAAGGAGGAGGTTATCAATCTTAAGCCACAGGTGATAATATTGTCTGGGCTGTAGAAGCCAAGAAAGTTGGTCTACAGAGAGAGAAGAGTAAAGTTGACATGCAGGAAAATACAAAGGCAAGTGAGAAATCTGACAGCATTCTAGTTCCCAGTCCCAAACTCTTCCTGAAGTCAAAATGTTCTCCCTGCACTTGGATTCCATATGACTCTCTTTGTCCTTATAATATATCCCCATTTGTCACTTAAACTGTATGGCACAGAGCTCTGTAACCTGAAATCAGACTCCTTTCAGGTCTCTGTACATGTGTCTCTTCTGGTAAATCAACTAATACTTTGACAAGAATAGAAGGTGGGTGTTGTCATCCCAATAGGGACAGACAAGGGAACCAGCGCAGAGATAGGTGTTGGTGTTCCCAGGAACTCTTAGGCTACTGGTTAACAACTACCTACTTGCCTGGATTCCTGAGTGACACCTTCCTGTTGCTCTGAACCCCTGTGCCAATCAGGATCTTGTCAGGGAAAGCAGACACCACACTAGTATTTCAAAATAAAAAACTGCATGTAAGGAATTATATCACAGGCAACGGAGGGCTGGCTTGAGCAGAAATAATAACTGCAGGAAGCAGTTACCGTCCTCATGCAGAGGGATCAAAAGGGGAGGGCTTGGGGCCATGAGAACTTAGGAGCTGGAAGAAGTGGGCACCAGGAAGCTAGAGCTCAGACCTGGGAGACAAGGTGCGGCTACGTCTGGACGTGTGGAAAGAAGCTGCCACAGTGGTGTGAAATGCCTCTCCTGGGGCCAAGTGCTACTTCAGGAGCAATCACTGACACTGTATCAAAAACAGAAAATGATGATCATTTTCCTCTCTGCCTCCTGCCTTTCAGGTTCCATCTCCTGCCTCCTATTGGCAGAACCTGAGAGGAAGCCTGCTGGTAAAGGAATCTCTGGATGTGGTTTGCTGAGACCCAGCTCTGACAGCACAGATCAGCGCGCAGGATACTTAGAGCTGAGAGGCGATGGGGAAATCGCCACTGCTCTTGCTGTCCCTCCTGTGGGATACACTCTCTCCATGCATCACCACCCTCTTGCCCAGACTGTGTCCTTCCATCCTTAGATTCCAGGTTTTTCAATGCCATTTAAATCTTCCATAATGACTAGGCCTGGTACAGCGTACAGGGCACCAGTTCTCCATGGAGTATTCCTAAACCACAGCCCATCTCAGGCAGCTCCACCCTGCTCCTACTAATGAGATTACACAAGATGCCACCTTAATCAGCCAGGCGGCCCCAGGGCTCTGCACCTGCCATCCCTCTGCATGGGCCGCTGTTCCCGGTGTAGCCGCCCAGTTTGCTCTCCCCCTTCCTAACCATCTTTACTCAATTGCCACATTACCCTTTCTAATAACTTGTCCCCACCGCCACTTTTTGTCACTCTTTCCTATACATATTTTTTTTCATTTTAGAGTTTATTAACACACTATATAATCTACTTCTTTATACCCATTAGCACCATGCACTTTGTTGACTGACATATTTCCAAGTATTTATAACCAGTCTTGGCATATAGTCAGGACTCATATTTGTTGAATGTTGGATGAATGAATATACCTGAGATGAGTCTTATGGGAGGAAGCTGGGAATGTCTGTATCCCAAAACAAAAAAGACAAAAGAAGACCAGAGAGAATACCCTTGCCTGTTCTAGAAGTAACCTTTGGGGGTCAGTGGGAAGAGATGAACACAGAAGCTCTTAGACCTCTCAGATCCATTCTGTAACAAGGACTAAAAAGGAAAAAGTGGGGGAAATACAGGAGTTCCGGGTGCCTAGCTCTTTCAGACCTTACTTCAATAAGCTGATGGCACTGTAGCTAATGCAGCATGGGGTGTCAAAATCTCATAACTGAGAAAGAAAAATTGCCAGAGGATGAAGTGGGGATGTATAGGTGGCATCAGAATGAGGAGAGATGATACTTTGGAGCTTGGGAGGCATTAATGCATCTATCCCTTCAGAACACCCCAGTCCAGATTCAGGCTAGCAGTGAATTGTAATCCTTGTCCTCAAAACAAGTTGTGCTTCCACAGGGAACAGAATATGATTTTCACATTGAGGAACACAGAATTTCAGGCCTCATTGGCCCTGATCTGCCTCCACCACTGGAGGGTGAGTCAAGGTGGCTGAAGAAAAATAAGGTGGTAGCGGGCTTCCAGTGCCAGCAGCACTGAAGAAGTCCCCCCTTAAGCCAGTAACCGAGGCTCCCTGTGATGGGAGGGACCCAAACTAGGGTCCAGCCTGGTCCTAGTACCTCCCTGAGTGGGCTTAGGACATGCTCTGTCCTTGCCTTCTCTGTCTCCCAAAACTCCATGCCACTCTCCCACCTGCCAATTCCTCCTGACCAGGCAGGAAGAAAGGGAATGGCCATGTAGCCCTGAGAAGTCTCCTTACCTCTCCAGCACCAAGAAGAACCCAGGAGATAGAAGGAAGTGAGGGGCATGCAGGATGGTGAGGAATCAGGATTCCAGGGCTCTATCCACATTCTGCCACTTGTTCACCCTGAGAATTTGGGCAAGACTTGTCCAAAAGTGGAACATAGAAATCTTACATAAAAAGCTGTATGGTATAAAGATTAAGGATCTGATTCTGGCACCTGGCTACTTGAATTTGAATCTTAGTTCAGCTGCTGGCTGTCAGGGTGATCTTGAGCAAGGTACTTAATGTCCCTGTGCATTTTCCCTGCTATATACCCTGAGTGATTGTGAGGGTTAAATGAGTTTATAAAGTAAAGCAGTTACAATAGAATCTGCCTTATACTAACCACTCAATAAATGTTAACTAGCTAGAATATAAGAGACTGTGTGTGTGTATATATTTAACATACATTCAATATATACACATATGGAAATATATAAAAAGATCAGGAAATTAAAGGAAAGTCAAAATGACTGGATAATTAAGGCTTGATAACCAGAAATATTTCTGCTCTGAGTCACAGAAAATTATAAAGTAATAGCCTGAAGAGGTCCTGAAGCTCTTTGAGTCCAACCCACCTCCAAAACATATGCACTTCTTGTATTCTATAGAAAAGGAAACTGAGGCTCATAAAAATAAATGACTTGGCCTCAGGCTATGCTGATTAATAAAGAGGGAGGATGAGAACCCAAGTACTTGATTCCAAATCCAGCTGGGAGCAACCATCACATAGAAAATGCTGTAAACAGGAACCAACAAATTCATCAAAATCTGAAGTGATTCAAGAAGGGGTAAAAAGAACAAAAGGGAAACGCACAGAAGTTAAGAAATGAAGGTTGTGAGGAGCAGTCACACTCAATTCTCCAGCAGTTTTATTTTTACTTTGTAATCAATTAATCTCTAAAAACCCACAAAACATTCAATTTAGAAACATATTACATAATCATAATCATATCCAATGTGTACATTTGACAATAATGAAAAATTCTGTACTTCAAGGGAAATGAAAAAGTAGAAAAACCAGCCACTCCCAAAACCTTCCGTGAATAATAAAAATAAAATACTGGTTAAGCTTTTATTTCCCACTTCAAATTTTATCCCGTGATATAATTTTGATGTGTCCTATTTTATACTAAAAGTCTCTATTTATGTAGGGGAAGCTAAGTGAGAATGTCCCAGCCAGACATGGAGATGAATTGCTCTCACATTAAACAAAATTTGGTTACCCAAAAGGTCAGATTATGTTTCTGATTAAACAACTTGCTGGTTAAATATAGGACTTAAACCAGCAACAGATTACCAGTGGTTTGCTATTGTTCGGTTCTTCACAAAGGAGCAATTATTTGAGAAGCCAGGGATGGAGGAAAGAAAAAAAAAAAAGCCTGTTTTTGGAATAATATAAAAGGACTTAATTTGCAGTTTTCAGAAGAAAAGAATCAAATGAAAATAAAATTGGTTATTCTGGGTTTTAGAACCTAAACAGATGCAATATAAAAAGAGAAAGAGATTATGGAAATGTGAAACTATCATCATAATTTCAATTGTACATTTGAAAAAAATAAAGAAAAATCTAAAATAGAAGCTTTATTTGGCCCTGCCAACTGAAAATTGGTATTTTCATTATGCTTTCAGTCAAGGGTTGATTTGTAAATACTAGGTAGAGTATTGCTCCTGAAGTTAAGCAGTGCTTTCCTGTAGAGAACCTTCTGAAGAGTATGGAGATTAAGAAAAGACAGAGTATGTTAGGAGATTGTTGAAAGACAGCAAACATTGGGGCCTTTGGGCCTCAGCGCTTAGAGAGGGTGCCCAGATAAAGTGAGCTCTAAAAGAGCAGAAGTCTTCTCAAGGAGACTCCAAGGATACACCTCCGTGTGGTAACTCAGCTCTTAGGAATTTGTAGAAATTTAACTTCCTGGGACCTGGAAACTAATTCTTGCTTCCAACTTCTGTAAAAGCTGGAACCTGCTTCTCCAGCTTGATTCAGACTGACCAATGAGAAAGGTACCCACGGGCTGAAACTTTTTGACTGGGGATAAAAAAAAGACCAAGCCAGTTGGTGAGCATGGCCATTTTGGGACTCTGGGTCTGCTGCTGCTCCACCAGCTGGAATAAAGCCCTATCTTTTTTTTTTTGTCAGAGACGGAGTTTCTTTGTCACCCTCTGTAGAGTGCAGTGGCTTATAGCAACCTCCAGCTCCTGGGGCTAAGGCGACTCTCCTGCCTCAGCCTCCCGAGTAGGTGGGCCTATGGGCTCCCACCACAACGCCCAGCTTTTTTTTTGTTGCAGTTTGGCTGGGCAGGGTTCAAACCCACCCCATGGTACATGGGGCTGGCGCCCTACTCACTGAGCCACAGGCGCCGCCAAGCCCTTCATCTTTTAAACATGGTGTTTGGTTGCTCTTTCTCTCCATTCGGCCTCATCTTCCTCTAACACCATAAAGCAGTAGCAAGCTTCTGAGCTCAGTGTCATCAAGATTACCTTTTAGGTTCATTCACCTAATTCAAGTAGGATGAAAAGGGCTCCAAGAATCATAGTCCTTAGATAGCCATTGGTTATACAGTTTTGATTTGAATTTAAAAAATGACACTTGAGTTTGTCCACCAAGAAACATAAACCCTGTAATAATGATTCTTGTGTATAAGAGAATTGTCAAAGAAAAAAATATTTGTATCTGCTAAATGGTGTCCTTCAAAAATAAGGCATATTGTGAGCGGCGGCGGAGTAAGATGGCTAAGTAGAAACCTCCAGCAATTGTCCCTCCACATGAACACCAAATTCAACAACTGTCTACTCAAGCAAATACCTTCCAAAGAACCAGATACTCGGTAATTATACAACATGATTTCAACATTCTATCAAGGAAAAAGGCATTGAAGACAGCAGAAAAGACAATCCTGCCTTGCCTACCCCACCCAACCCCATGCCCAGAGGTGCAAGACCAGCATGTGGACTAGAAAGAGAATCTCTATGTCCCAGGGAGGGAAAGCAAAGTGATCGTGGGCTTTGAATTCAAACTCAGAGCTGCTCTGTCACAGCCAACACAGCACAGGGCATAATTCCGCCTGCACCGACTGCTGGAGCATTTAGATGAGCAGAACCGGAAAGAAATCGTCTGCCCCCAAACCCCAGTTCTGAGTTCTCACAAGCCTCACCACCACCTGACAAAAAGCTGCCTGGGACCTGGATTAACTTCTAAGGTAATTCAGCCACAGAGGCTGTAGCCCTGGAGCAATGCCTGAGGCTGCTGGCTCAGAGCCAGTGGACTCGAGGAGCACAGGACCCAGTAAGACAGCAGCAGGGGTGGCCAGCCAGTGCCTAGGTCACTCCCCTCCCCATTTCCAGGCTGTGTGGCTCAGGGGTCCTCTTCCACTTTGAGAAAGCAAAGGGAAGAGCTCAGAGGACTTTGTTTTGCAATTTAAGTACAAGTTCAGCCACAGGAAAATAAAGTACAAGAAGGACACCTGAAGTCACCAAGTCCAGGCCTTAGTTCTTGGAAAGCATTTCTGGACCTACCGTGGGCCAGAAGAAAACATGCTGCCCTGAAGGGAAAGACCCTGTCCTGGCAAGATTCACCACCCGCTCACTAAAGAGCCCTTGGGCTTTGAATAAGCATCAGAGGCATCAAGGCAACAGTTACTGTGGGCTTTGGGCTGGCTCAGATGTGACCTGGTGCTGGTGACCCCCAAGGCAGGGTCCACGTCAATCCTTTACATACTCCAGCAGCCCAACACAGAGAGAGAGGGAAGAGAGTGAGAGAATTCACCTAGTAATCCAGTGAATTCTCCCATTTCTGACCCAACATCACCAAGGAGGTACCACCAGGGAATTGATAAGATTCACATTAATGAGTTTAGGGCATTCCAGTGCTAACATGGCTGCATTGATGAAAGACTTTGACTATCTGGAAAACTGTCTCCAAGGATGGGTTCAAACAAGTCCAGACTGGGGAGATTAAAACACACGCCTAATTCTTCAATGCTCAGGCATACTTAAGCATCCACAAGCATCAAGAACACTCAGGAAAATATAATCTCACCAAACGAACTAAGTAAGGAACTGGTGAACAATCCTAGAGTCATGAAGATATGTGACCTACCAGACAAAGAATTCAAAATCACTGTCCTGGAGAAGCTCAGTGAACTTCAAAACAATACAGAGAAGGAAGAAAGAAATCTATCAGAGAAACTTAACACAGAGATTGTAATAATAAAAGAAAAATCAAGCAGAAATTCTGGAGCTTAAGAATTCAATTAGCAAACTGAGAAACGCATCAGAGTCTCTCAAGAAGAAAATTGACCAAGCAGAAAGAAGAATTAGTGAGCTTGAAGACATGCTATCTGAAAATACATAGAAGAGAAAAAAGAATCAGAAAGGAAACATGTCTACAAGATCTAAAAAATACCCTCAAATGGACAAACCTAAAAGTTATTGGTCCTACAGGAGGTAGAGAGAAATATTGGGGTAGAAGTCACAGAGAATTTTCCAAACATAGAGAAATATATCAATATTCAGGTACAAGGTCATAGCACACCAAGCAGATTTAGTCTAAATAAGTCTACCTCAAGGCATTTCATAATCAAGCTCCCAAAGATCACATAATAAAAAGTCCAAAAGGAAGGAAGAAAAAAGAAAAATCTAACATTAAATGAGCTCTGGTATGTCTGGCAGCACATTTCTCAGTGGAAACCTTATAGGCCAGGAGAGTGGCATGACATACTCACAGTGCTGCAGGAAAAAAACTTAACCCCAGAGTATTATGTCCTGAAAAAATATCTCCAAACCCGAAGGAGAAATCAAGACTTTCCTGCTGGGAGCCAATACTTAAGAGCAAGCTCACCTTGGAAACTTACTGCTTAAGTCAAGTGCTTGGAAGGTTACTGCCCTAGGCCAAACGAACATCCTGACCATTGGATTACTACACCTGCTCCTGGAATTCCCCACCCTCTCATACCCCTGAGCACACCTCCCCCCTCCACTTGTGTTTAAATAGCTGTTAAAAAATAAAGTCTTTTGGGAGTTTGATCAGAATCCTGTCTTGCTCCCCATTCTTTGTGCCTCTTGTTCCCTTCTTCCACTCTCTCCCTCCATATCCTAGGTCCCTGCTGAACTAGCCCCATGGGCCGGGGCACTTTCCCAAAGACCAACAGATTCCATCAACAAGACCTGTCCTAGAAGAAACGCTAAAGAAGCTCTTCAATATGAAAGAAAAGGCCATTCATGAGCAATGAAAACCATCTGTAGATACACAATTCACTGGTCATGGTGAAGGACACAAATACAGAATATATTATTGCTGTTAATTGTGGTATATTAACCACTTATATCTTGAGTAGAAAGACTAAAAGACAAAACTACCAAAAACAATTTTTTGAGATATACTATAAAAATGCATGGATGGAAATTAACAGAAAGTTAAAAAGTTGGGGGCATGGAGGTAAAGGTAGAATTGTTAGATTTCTCCTTTTTTGTTTATAAGCAGAATTGTCATGTTTAAAACAGCTGATTATAAAATACTTTTTGCAAACTTCATGGTAACCTCAAATCAAAAAACCTACGACAGATACATAAAAAAATAAAAAGCAAGAAATTGAAACACACCATCAGCAAAAATCATTTTTAACAAAGGAAGACAGGAAGGAGGAAAAAAGGCCCACAAAACCTCCTGGCTTCCAGGCCTCTGCAGATGGCAGATCATGGGACTTCTCAGCCTCCATAACCACATCAGCCAGCCCCTTGCAATAAATCTGTGTATTTATATGTATCCTATTGGTTCTGTTTTTCTGGAAAACCTAATACAATGTGGTTGTTGAGTTCTGCCACACTAAACTCCAGCTTGTAATGATCATTTTTTGGTTAATACTTACTGAATTCCTTATATTTTTGTTCTAAATTATCTTTATGTTAAGCAGGTTAATTTTAACCAGAAAACAAGCTGTTTATAGAGAAGAGTCTGTGTTTTACTTTTTGTGCCTCTAATCGTGCTGGACACAGGATTAAGTGCTCAGTCCTATGGGTGACTCATTCATTCATCACTTCCCAACATGCTTTTCCTAAACCAGGGCTCTAAAAAGGGTCATAAATTGCAAAAACATTCAGTGTTGGCCAGTAGAAAAACAGACATCCAAGCTAATTGCATGATTTGCATTTTAGTCACTTGCCTAGATTATGTGATTTTTCCTTACCATTTTTAACCTGGATAACTGAGATCTGACTATCCCATGACAAATTATCAAAAGGAAACACTGGTGACAGTTAAGCTAGGATTAGAAATGAATTCAAAATTACCAACAGCCAAAACTTCTGGGAATCAAAAGGCTAGAAATCGAAAATGGAATTTTTTGCATACCTTCCAATAGATGTCACTATTAATTACTTTTTAGGCATCAAAATTGGATCAAATTTGAGAGGTAAGAGAGAAATTGAGGAAAATCAAATATTAAAACACCCATTGGGCTTATATGTTCATTTGTGACTAAGTTATTAAATCACAACAGGTATGATTTGACCAGACTCAAAGTGACTATTAACTGTCATATAAATTCTATCACACTGTCAAATGACTATTTGTATAATCATTTTACCCAATTCTGTATTTTCTGAATTTATAACATCTAATAAGGACTCATAAAACACGTAATGTCATAAGCTTATAATTTCACAGTTCAGCCACTCAGACTCTTTGTCCCTAACAACCCAAGGTTCTTTTGCCATTTCACCTCTGCAGCAGAATCACTACCAGCGGCCCACACTTCCACTGCCCCCTTTCCCTAGCATTATTAGTATGATCTTAAAACTAGGGAAAGGGAAATAGCAAATGAAGGTTCAGGAAAAAAGAGATGAATCATAATATTAGCATCATTTAGGAACTAAAAACTCTGCAGTTTGATTCTCATAATCCACTCGAAATCCATTCCAAGAACTCCAAATTTACAAATATTTTTGAAAACTAGGATAATAACAAAAATTGGGCTGTTATCAGAATAAAATATAAACAAAATATGCTGGATGAACCATTTAGATTTTAGGACAAAAAACAATTTTAGATGAGTATCAGTAACACATGCTCTTCCAAAAAAAAAAAAAAAACAATACTGATCTTTAAAAAGCCCATCTATGGCATCCTATCTTGTGACAAGTTGTTAGTAAAAAATAGAATTCATTTGCCTCTTCTCTTTAAACATAATTTTTAGACTATTTCATCTATCCAGATGTTATCCTTTTGGTCAAAACATAAATGTTATATAAAATGCATTTGTAAAGCTCAGTATTTTCATGTAAATTGCATTTTAGATAGAGGGAACCCTTACTAATGATCTATGGCTCATATTTAAAGAACTACCTTTGTCTTTATTAATCCTCCAGCTGGAAGAAAACTGTAATGGTAGTGACTAACTTGGCTGAGGAAATCCAGGAATGGTCTTCTTTTGAATTCCTAAGTGCCACCAAATATTTGAACAAAAGAGAATAGGGAGAGTAAATGGATGATCTGAAACAGGGTTTCCCAACCTTGACATTATAAATATTTTAGGCCAGATAATTCTTTGTTGCAGGAGACTGTCCAGTGCATCATGGGATGTTTATTAACGTCATTGGTCTCTATTCATTAGATGCCTACAGTACCATTCCACTGTCCCAGTTGTAATAACCAAAAATATCTTTAGGCATTGCCAAATGCCCCACCGGGGGCAAAATTATCTTTAGTTAAGAGCCACTATTATAAAGTGATAAGAAGAAAAAGTCCAAAGTTAGATATTCACTGGAAAATATTCTATGACTTTGCAACCTCACTGAAGCATCAACTTGTTTTTGCGTATTATCTCAAAGTTTCTCCCAAGTGAAATAATTTCTTCAATGTACAAATGACACTCCAGAGGCAAGAACATAAGTTTATTTTACTGCCTAATTATTTTCTTAAAAAAGTTTAATGTTTGTGAAACAAAACAAAACTTTTAGTACCATAGAAACCTTTTGACATGTGCAACAACATTATTACTATATACAACTTGAAAAACAAATGCTTCCAGCTCCAAGTAAAATAATGTCGAACATCCCGGCCATCATCATTAAGCTGTAGGAAATTTTCTGAATGGCCAATGTTTTTCTTGGCTTGGGGAAAAAAAATTATACAATTGAAAAATATAAATAAGACCTTCAAAGAGTTGAGAATCATTCTCTGTAGTTCAGTCATCTGAATCTTGGGAAGTTTGTAGTAGTTATAAGAGTTCAACAAGTAAAATGAAACCCTGTGGCTATTCAAACTTCAGTCTTCCAGTAGAGGTCCTGTAGGTTCACAGTTGGTCTATCAAAAAT
>CAUYPK010036878.1:0-11145 GCA_963574355.1 Loris lydekkerianus | reverse complement strand
TTTTTTTTTTTTTTTTTTTTTTTTTTTTTTTAGCAATACTTTATAGAAATGTACAAAGAATATTTATCTTTAGTATTGAACATCTGGTTTTCAAGAAATGTGAAGAGTCTGAGGTTTTACTCTTCCTACAACTAACAAGTTAGCCTCCTTCAGTTCTACGGATGTTTCTTTAGTTTTATACTTAGTTTATTTCACCTTGCTAAAAAACATCTCTGCCTACATTTTTCACTGACTCAGTACGGATGATTTTGAGTTGAAACATGACCTGACAAATGCCAACTCCAGTGTCACCCCCATTTAAGAAAATATATATATCTGAAGTATAGAGGAGTAAAGCAACCTTTAGAAATCCTACTGACTTAGTGGGGATGTCATTTTAAAAAAAAAGAAAGGGAGATAAAAGATATGTTTATGAAGTTATGAAAGTTAAATTATGACTTTGTATGTTTATTGTCCCGAAACTGGAAAGCACATAAATAGGGAGGGAATAAGAGCCCAAAGCCCTTTACACATTGGTGTGTGATGGGCATTGCATATTGGATGGCAACTGTACATGCTGTTGTAAATGAAGAGAGACTCAACTGATGGCCGAGTCTCTACCTGAAATATCCCTGAACTATACCTGAAATAAGCACTATATTTTGTAACAACAGAATTTGAATTTTTCCACTTTCTTCACAAGCCCAAAATTTACAGCTATACATATTAAATACTGAAAGAAAATGCTATAAAATTTCAAACCCGATTTCCTTTATTTCTTACCTATAGATCTTATAATTCCTAAACTTGTAGTTTGCATTTTTCAAATAATTTTAATTCCTGTCACTTTATCTTTTGATACCTAAAGAGGTGAATTATATTCATACTATTCTAGGAAAGCATTGAAGAGGGAATCATTATACGTTCATAAGTTATTTTCTCAAAAATTTTAGAGTAGCTCTCTCCAAAGATAAATACAATGAGCCTTATAGCTTGAGGAATAAAAATGAGGGGAAAAAATAAAGAGGGCGAAATTATATCTTTGCTCATTAATCAATTCCCATTAACAATCTAACTGATAATAAGTGTGCTACCCAGGATAGCATTGTTTTTGACAGTGATAGCACTTTTATTCAATGAAATGTGGAGAATTTAAACATAAGTACTGAAGTTTTGTTTGTCCACAATAGTAGACAAAACCGAAAATCATAAGTCATCAGAGTGTATCCAGATGACCTACCAAGGGAGAAATGACAAAAATTTATAATGGGGAAACAAAGAAAAAATAATTCTCTGTTGCTTGATTAAGATTGAATGCTTTTCTAACTGCTTTGAATGTATTTGAGGAAAGGTAGATCCTCTCACCTCTGAGGAATGTTCATGGGAATGACTTGAGAACCCTCGAAGGAAATTCCTTGGTGGAGAACCCAGGCCTGAGGTGGAAGATAATACCCCGTTGGGTGGCTCTGAGAACTTCTGCAAGTTGTACAACATCTTTAATTAATTTACTCATTTGTAAAATGAAAGTAGGATTACCTATACTTTGAATAGATGAGAAAACACATGTAACAGTACATTGTAGTGCTTTTTATGTTAGCAGCTGTACTCCACCATCAACAAAAAATAATAACAATACCAGTTCCTTTTCCTCTGTGGAAAGAGAAGTCTCACTGTGATCATCTAGATAAAAAAACAACAACAAAACAAAACCATTTGACTTTCTGCTCAACTGGCCCCAATCCTTGTTGCAAGTTTTATTTTGGAGGTGGTGGTGGTAGTTGTGCATGCATTTAAATCGTATGAGTCTAATCCAATCTTTGTAATTGACAGACTGACTTCCAGATCAAGATGGCAGATGGAGTATATGTTTTTGCCTTCTTTACATTTATACCAAAATGACAGTATGAAAATAAGAGGAGGAAGAAATCTACAGCAGTGATTAGCATCAGAGAGATTTTGAAGGATCCCGTAAAGAGGAAAATAGATGAGATTGTATTGGCGACTAAACCAGAATAAAAAACTGCTGCTGTGGACGTGCCATGGAGCATGTGATGGTGGAGGCAGGGCAAGAGCTTCTCGCACAGTTGCCAGAGGTATCCCAGCTGGTGTCAGCAGGTACAAAGGACAGGAAGAGGCAACACGAAGAGGCAACAGGGATAACTGGGGTAATGTAGGAAAGGGCTGTCGTCACCCAACAGTAATATTAGTCCCTTCCTTTCCTCTCTCCTTTTTTCCCCTCTAACCATCCCCTTACCTGGAATCAGCAACTGATAGAGAAGTGAGTGGTGAAGGATCTTCTCACCTAGGGAAATATTTTAATGACTCTAAAGAAATTCAGAAATCTGGAGAAGTAGAGGTCTGTTTCCTCGTATTCATGTTGGTACCTGGGAGACAAGTAGCGTAGAGACTGAGACACGGAGATAAATGTTATGGACTCTTCAACTGCTAGTAAAAGAGTATCTTGGCATGGACATGAGAGCCCCATGTTGTCTGTCTGCTCCCCGGCCACAAATAACATCAAAATTTCTGCATAAGAGAAATGCAGAGGACTTTCTTTATGAAATATTCATTTCAAACTTTTACAAAATATTTACAAAATATTCTAGGTGTTGGCCACCTCTTTTACACCAATAGGATTCTTCTTCAAAGAAGAACTGATCAGAAATTCTATTATTGTAAACCTCAGGGAGGTTCTCAAGGGAGAAACCAAACTCCTTGCCTAAGAGCTACGTTTGCATAACAGGTAGACAAATTTTGACTTACATTGTTTGACCTGGAGGGAAATATTATAAGCTCTCCAACACCTGGTGAAAGCCTCCTTATTTTGGCAGGGAGGTGAGGGCCTCAGGTTGTCCGTCTGCTCTCCTGCCACAAATGACACATCAGATGACAGCATCAGTTTTGACTTAGATTGTTTGATTACTACGGATGGTTTTGGGGGGATGTTAATGGAGGTTGAGGAACTTGTCCTGTAGTTGTATCTCCATAGCAAGCATGCTCATTCTTTAGATGGTGTGTTTGTTTTGGGATGGGTAAGATGAGATTAATGAAGGTTATGGGGTAGAGGAAGTAAAATATTCCTAACTTTCTCCTTGTTATCCATACAGATGATGCCAAGTAAAAAACTTATACTATACTTTCTCAGAATTTCTGGTCAGTCCTTCTTTGAAGATGAATCCCATTGGTGTAAAAGAGGTGGCCAACACTTATAATATTTTGTAAATATTTTGTAAAAGTTTGTAATGAATATTTTGTGAACAAAGGTATATTTAGCTACAATTTCCCATTGTAGCTAAAAGACAGAAAGATTTTCTGTTTTTTAACGCATATTTTTTCAACCAATATCTACTGTTCTGTGTAAGTCAGTATGTGGTGGGATAGTAATATATAGCAGAGGAATTTTATAAAGATTGAGGTAAAATATGCAATGTCCTGGAGTTAACAGTCAATTTTGGACAATCATTTGGGATTAAATGACAAATTTCTGAATAGAATCTGAGGCTATTTTCCCAGAAATGGTTAAAATTGTATTCCTCTTGTGTCTTTTGTGATGACTGAAGCTTCTCCGTTTCCACCAAAAGGTGGGAGCTTCCAGCAAAGGCCTTCCTATCTCAAGTTAAAATTGTTTTATGGTATCTGTGTCCTGTGTACAAATCCATTCTTTAAACGTTTTACACTAGCAAGTAAACCTTTTAAATTGCATATTTTAAAAAGAAGAAATGGTTTGATGGATTATTTCCCCCTACCAAACTATGAACAAGAAATGCCATTGCAGAGATAATCAATAAAACGTATCTAGTAATACCCTTTAGTGATAGCATTGCACGTAAAGTAAAAGTCAAAATAACCATTAAACAATTTGTGGTAGTTGAAATCTAATTAAAATCTCTTCATCCTGGCAGAGTCGGAAAAAAAAAAAAATCTCTTACTGACAAAGAGATTGGAAGTTTAAAAGTTAAAGGACATGTTACAACTATAGGGAGATGATGAGGCTGAAATTCACACCCCATTTTTATTATTACTTTTAAAGCTTGTCTGATGTTAGCAGAATTCAGCCTGTGAATTATAGACTTGTGTTCATTTCTAGGCATCACCACTTAGCTTATGCAGACAGAAATGTATTAGTTAGCATAACAACACAGATTACATAGCTGTGTGTTAGCTATAAAATTGTAGCTGATTTCACTAAATTCTAAATCTTCACATACATTATGATTGCAATTAATGCGCAGACCTTTATCATTTTGAAACCCCTCAGGTATTTTTTCTGCAAGGTGAGGGTAACCCTTCCTTAAGGAAAAAAAAAAAAATCTCAAGCAACTTTCCTTCCTCCCTTTCTCTCTTCTTTCTACTTCCTTTCTTTCTTCTTTCCTTCCTTGCTTTTTCTCTCCCCGATTTCTTTCCTTTCCTCTTTTAAACTTACTGAATCCTGAAAGCAGTTAACACCTTACAAATCCTACACTGTTTCATTCCCTTTTTAACCTAAAGATAAGTGCTATTGTGAGCATTGTTCAAGGGCCTTTCCTTAATAAATGTTTGCTATCACGGCCTTATGGAATAGACCATATGATGCACTATTTATAGATTAAATGTTTCAAATTAATTCAATTTACATAAAAACTGACACATTTATTTCTATACCAAAAAAAATCTGCAAGCAATCAATAGAAAAGTAAGAACAACATAAAATGGGGTCAGTTGTAAAGTAACAATGAGTTGCGATGTGGAAAACGTTTTAAATGGTATTCAAAAATATTACTATTATTGCTTGACCTATAGTGGAAGCATGAGATCTAAGTCATTTTATTACAACTTCATGTTGACTTTTTTTTTTTTTAACCTTTCCAAGTGCTTCCCCAATTCCTTGTCACAGTCGAGCACCAACAATCTGATGAGAGAGGTAAGGCAGATCTTTATTACAGAAGCAAGCGCCTCTGTGGCCCCTTGACCCATTTCATCGCAGGGTTCAGCTCTCCAACCCTCTCTAAGGTAAATCTTGTCAGCTGCCCAGAGGTTTCAGCTGAGATCTGAAAGTGATGCTTCATTCCTAAGTTCTCAGTGGGACATGAAGATAATTGTTGAGAAAGAGTGATATAGAAACCCAACAAAATGAAGCACTAAATGGATATAATACATAGAATTATGCTTTGATGGACATAGAGATATGTATAAGTTTATCTTTGATTAGAAACTTGATTTCTTATTTGAACAAAATTGTAACTCAAAATGAAATCCTTGACAAAGTATACAAGTTTTTATTTTTTTTTATTATTATTATTTTTTAATAGCAATATTTGTCCGAAGAATGTTGTGCTGTAAGGATAGTTTGCTTGTAAGACATTATTTTAAGATTGTGGTTTTATCATTTTGCACAATGATTTGGGGCTCATCTTTCAGAATTAGCTTTAGAGCTGCTTTATAAGGCACATTAAAACATAAAGTATTAACTAAAAAATGGAAGATTTTCTGAATGCAGATAAATTATCCTAACTTGAATACTTACATTTCTTATTCATTGGTCTAAAGTTGCTATGTTTTTCCAAACTGAATTTCTACCCCTGATATATTACCGATAATCACATCAAATGTTATAATATCTTTTACATACAAGATTCCTGAAATGTTGTAATCAAGAGTAGAATTTTTAGAGGAAAGTAAAATTTCTAAAATAATGACATTTATGAAATAAAATAAAGCAGTGCTCACTTGGGCAATCTCTTGTAAGATTACTGAACACCTTGGAAATTCACATCCGTGGATATATATGCTGATGCCTCTGTTCTTGTGACAGAGACTAATATGTCCATCTTTTCAAACTTTGCTGCCACTTAAGAAAAGATTATTAATAACAGAGCACCTTTAAGGGGTAGTGATTAACCAACAACTTTCTTTATGACTTGGAACCAAAAATGTGCTGTTTAAGGATAAAATTGCTATGTTAGTGTTTATAAATAATTCCTGGTAAAAGCAAATCATGATCAAAATCAGCCATCACACACACACACAAAAAAAAATATGTACATACATATATATACATACATACAAAGATGGTAATCTTTACCATCAGACAACATTGAAATCTTATTTCTTAGTTTTAATTATATCTAGTGAATAGAAATAATGTCCCATAGGTTTACAAAAGACACACATTTTATTAATAATCTTTGTCACAGGGACCTCAAGTGACAGAAGCTTTGTATAAACTAGCATTATAATTTATTTGCTCAAACTCAGGGGAACGCCTTTCTGCAAGGCGGAATGTACAGGAATGAAGCTGATAAATCAAGATTCAACTGGGCATTGCAGTCGTATTCCAGTTCTTTTGCAGGGGCTAATAAAGATGCTATCGTTAAAAAATATATATATAGTATATGTGTGGTTAAGTGAGGTGGGTTGTGGGCCAGAGAACAGTGGTAAGTAATGTCATATTAATTCTCATCTTTTGAAAAGGGACAGCAGTCACGCCAGAACTTGAAGCAGAAGTCCAAGTAAATGCAGTGGCAAGTATTAAAAATCTACCTCAAGCCCAGCCATTATTGTTTGCAGTGATTCTTTCGTAAAACAGGAGGCTCCCCAAAATGTTATTGTAGTGTGGTAAAGGTGTCTGAAAGTATACATGCCAAAAACGTAGTTAAGGTAAATGAAAGTCATTATTAGTGAAACAAGTTGATAAGCTGACAGCAAGAAAAAAGAGGGATGGGAGGTTGCTGCTTAGAAGCAAAATCAGTAATGCCCATTTTAGGAAGGCAGAAAAACTGGTTAGGCATTCAAGCTTTGGGCTGGAAATTAAATGAAAGTAAAAGATTGTAAATCAATAATGTAATGAAGGGGGTGGAAAGCTAATAGTTCTTTTGTTTCAAATTGTAAATGGCATTTTTGTATTCCATTGTAAATCTTAAGTGATGGTTTTGTTAGTCACAGAGCAAAAAGCCTGCCATTAATGCTCGACTTTATTTACTCTGCATTTAGGTGCCTTTAGGTGTGACCTAAAAGCTTAACTAGACTGGCCCCAGGAAAACCAGCTTCTAAAGACAAGATTTCCACCTCAGGTGTTTAGGGGCCAGTTGAATAATGGGGAAAGGACTAAAAAATAAAAGTAATAAATGTGAATACTGGTAAGAAGAAATAAAAGAACAAAATAAATGAAGATGTTTTTGTATGCTAAAAAGTCAGAGCCTTTACTGTTATCCTTTGTATTTGTAAGTGTAGAAAACATCACTCCAACTCTGAGAATCCATCTTTAAGTTAATAATGGGGAGGGCCTAGCATTTGGAAAGTTTCCTAAAACTTCTGATAAAGACTATAAATCTGTCCCAAAACCAAATTAGGGAAGAGAATGATATGCTTAAAGTGAAACCCTGGGATTTTTTGTGAACCCATCATAAATTGATGGTCAATTAATTGATATAATTTTGTACTTTTTTTGTATTGTGTACATATATGTGTGTGTGTATAGTCATATATTACATAATAAAATTTGACAGACAACATATATGATAGTGGTTCCATATTATTATGCTATTTATTTTTATGTTATTTTTCTACATTTAAATGTGTTTTGATACACAATTCTTAGTATTGTGTTACTGTTGGCACAGTATCCAGCACATTAACATGCTATGCAGGTTGGCAGGCCGGGAACAACAGAGTGTATGATGGAGTCCTGGTATGTAGTAGGCTGTACCATCTAAGGTTGTGTAAGTATGCTCTGTCATGTTCACGCAATAATCAAATCATCTGTGACGTGTTTCTCAGAGCACACCTCTGTCGTTGCCTGACCCAAGGGTGCAAATGCCCATGCTTACATACCTATGTGTGTGTTTATATATTTTCATTTTACAGTATCTCTCCCAGTCTTTCAACGCTCCCTTTTTCTCTGTCCTTTCTCTTAATCTGCTCTCTAGACCTCTTCACCTCCATGAAATTTTCCTGGCAATCCGTGTGTTCATTAATCTTCCTCATTAAAAAAAAGAAGCCTCTAATCAGTTTTCAATTTGCTGCTCTCTGATTTCATTGAGTGTTCTTCTACTCTATTATACATTACAAGAATTCTATATGAGGTTCAATTTCAAAGAATATCTCTAAATGCCATTTGTTATAATGGTGTTTAGGAACAGAACTTTGTGATGACCCTTTGTATCTATTTTACATACTTAAAATAGGTCAACCGTTTAGCCGCCTATATGTCATTCATCATTAATGAAGCTCTATTATCTTCCTCTGTATCTTCTCCGTTTCATATTAAATAGCCCTTGTCCTCTGAAACTACTGTTAGGAAATTGCTTTACTGTAATCACATATCTTGCCCTTCTCAAGATCTTTTCTATTCCTGCTTTGTCATCTTAAAAATTAGATAAGAAAAATGGAATATCGTATATAAAATGAGGGCATTTATTTACCATTATACATTTCTGAACTTTCTTTTTGTTCTTATGTATGTAGGTTCACAAAGAAGTCTGTAGTACCACAGATGCATTCAAACATAGATATTTCTAAGATGACATTAAAAAAAAAAAGGCATTCTATATTAGAAGTTACCAAGAGGTGGAAAATAATTTTTATGTAACACAGCAACTTCCATTTCTTTTTGTTTTTTTTTTTAGCAGTTTTTTGGGTGGGGTTGGATTTGAACCCACCACCTCTAGTATATGGGCTGGTCCCCTACTCCTTGAGCCACAGGCACCACCCTTCCATTTCTATTTTCATTGTCCCTTTTTGTGTGCCTAGTTCTCCACACCAAGAATGCATATTATGGTCTTTTAGATATATTTCAGTATCAAAATGAAAATATTTTGTGTTTTATTATATTCTGCCTATGACCTATGAAGTTGTATCAAGAAATTGCCTGTTTGGGTTTTGATGATTCATTTCCTTTTTAAATTTCAGTACATTTGGGGGGTACAAGTGCTTTTGTTATATAGATTGAATTATATAATACTGAAGTCAGGGCTTAAGTGTTTCCACCTGCAGAATAGTGCACAGTGTATTTAATAAGTAGATTTTTATCCCTCACCTCTCTGGACTCTCTCAGCTTCTTAATTTCCAATGTACATCATAGTGTTTTGTTACTACTTACACCCTTCTTTTAAGTCCCATTTTAAGTAAGAACATGTGTTTTGGTTTTTTATTCCATTCTCGGGATCCTTCATTTAGAATAGTATTCTCCAAGTCCATCCAAGTCCTGCAAAAAACATTATTTCATTCCTTTTTATGACTGAGTAGCACTCCACGGTGTGTGTGTGTGTGTGTGTGTATATATATATATATACACACACAGGTATATATATTCTTTATATCCACTTATCACTTGTTGAGGATATAGATTGAGTCCATATCTTTGGAATTATAAATTGTGCTGTTATAAATATTAGTGTGCAGTTGTCCTTTTTAATAAAGTAATTTATTTTCATTTGGGTAGATATCCAGCAGCATCCTTGCTACATTGAATCATAGGTCTATTTCTAGTTCTTTGGAGAATCTCCATGCTGTTTTTCATGGAAGTGGTATTAATTTACATTCCCACCAACAGTGTATAACAATTTCCTTTTACCACATCCAAGCCAACATCTACTGTTCTTTGACTTTGTAATAATAGTCATTCTAGGCTAAGGTGATATCTCACTGTGGTTTTAATTTGCATCTCCTTGATCATTAGTGCTGTTGAGCATTTTTTTCATTTGTTTATTGGCTATTTGCATACCTCCTTTTTAACAATTGTGGTCATGTCTTTCTTCTACTTTTTTATTTATTTATTTATTTATTTATTTATTTATTTATTTTGGGGGCTGATTTGTTTGAGTTCTTTGTAGATTCTGAATATTAGCCCTTTGACAGGTGTATAGTTTACAAATATGTTCTCTCATTCTGTAGACTATCTATTTACTCTGTTGATCATTTCTTTTGCTGTGCAAAAATATTTTAGTTTAATTAAGTCTCATTTGTTTATTTTCATTGTCGCTATATGTGCTTTTGGGGAATTAGGCATAAATTATTTACCTAAGCCAATGTCCAAATGAGTTTACTCTAGTTTTTTTATAGAACTTTTAGGTTTCTTGTTTCACTTTTACGTCTTTAATTTTTCTTGAATTAAGTTTTGTGTCTGTTGTGATAGGGATCCTGTTTCATCCTTCTGCATTTGGCTATCCAGTTTTCCAGCACTGTTTATTGAATAAGTCATCCTTTTCCAACATTTATTTGTGTCTACTTTGAGAAAATCAGTTGGTTGTAGCTATGCCTTCATTGGTTTTGTATAATGCTCCGTTAGTCTAAGTGATTATCTTTATATCAGTACCATGCTGTTGTTGTTCCTATAACCTTATAGTGTAATTTGAAATCAGATACTGTGATGCTTCCAGATTTTTGCTTAGGATTGCTTTGGCTATTTAGGTTCTTTTTGGTTCCATGTGTAATTTAAGATTATTCTTTTCTAGATCTATAAAAAGTGATGTTGGTATTTTCATGGGAATAACATCAGTATTTTGAATCTGCAGATCATTTGGGGCATTATGTACATTTTGACAACTTTGATTCTTCTAATTTGTGAGCATAGAATGTTTTTCTGTTAGTGTCGTATATTGTTTCTTTCATGTATGTTTTGTGGTTCTCCTTGTAGGAATCTTCCACTTCTTTGGTTAAATAAACTCCCAGGTGTTTCATTTTCTTTGCAACTATTATAACTGGTATTGACTTCTTGATTTGACTCTCAGCCTGACTCTTATTAGTATAAAGAAATGTTGCTGAATTGTATCATTAATTTCGTGTACTGAGACTTTACTGAATTTATTTCTCAGTTCTCAGTCTTTAGGGTTCTCTGGATATAAAATAATACTCTTGGCAAACAGAGCTAGCTTGGCCTCCTTTTTCCTGGTTTGGATGCCCTTTATTTATTTTCTTTGCTTGGTTTATCTGGCTAGGACTTCCAGTGTTATGTTATATGCAAGCAATAACAATGGACATCATTATCTCATTCTAATCTTTTTTTTTTTTTATCGGTGATTATCTTTTATTTTATTTTATTTTATTTTATTTTTTATTTATTTTTTTATTGTGGAGAAGGGGCAGGGAAAGAAGGTGGGGGAAGAGGTGAGTGACAGGGTCGGGCCAGTGGCATGGTACCACATTGGCTGTATCTAGGTAGAGGCAGTTTCAGGCCGGGCCTTGCTGAGT